>CAUYPK010043732.1:0-61498 GCA_963574355.1 Loris lydekkerianus
CCATACAAAAAACAAAAGAGGGAATTGTTGGGCCCTGCCATGTGCCTGAGGCCTAGTGCAACTTCCCGAGCCTGACTAGAAGCAGATCCATCGAGCTACTTCCGTGTAGCAACGACTCAGCAAGGCCCAGCCTGAAACTGCCTCTACCTAGATACAGCCAATGTGGTACCATGCCATTGGCCCAACCCTGTCATGCACCTCTTCCCCCGCCTTCTTTCCCCACCCCTTCTCCACAATAAAAAATAAATGAATAAAAACAAAAACCAATATTTTGAACCACCTGGACATAGAATTGTTTTCTTCACTTTAAACATTAAAAGAAGATCTGTGGTTCTTCCCTGGTAGTGTATTTTTTTAATTTTCTTTTACATTTTATTTATTTTTATGTTTTATTTCAAAATATTAAGGGGGGGTACAAAATTTTTGTTTGTTTGTTTGTTTGATTTGTTGTTTGAGACGGTCTTCTTTGTCACCCTTGGTAGAGTGCTCTGGTGTCACAGCTCATAGCAACCTCAAACTCTTGGGATCAAGTGATTCTCTTGTCTCAGCCTTCCGAGTAGCTGGGAATACAGGTGCCCGTCACAACACATGGCTATTTTTAGAGATGGGGAGTGGGGGTCTCACTCTTGCTCAGGCAATCCACCCACCTCAACCTCCCAGAGTGCTAGGATTATATGCGTGAGCCACTGCACCCGGTTACTAATGTTTTTGATTACATGGATTGCTTTTGTAACGCTTGAGTCAGGGCTGTAAGTGTATCTATCACCCAGATTGTGTTCAGTGTTCCTGTTAGGTAAGTTTTTGCCCATTCTCTCCTCTCCCTCCCCATCTTCTTGATTTCTACTGAGTTTTACTTCCCTTTGTGTAAATGTGTGCTCATTGGTTAGTTCTAATTTAATAGTGAGTGTATGTGCTGTTTTCCCATTTTTTAAAGATACTTTGCTTAGAATAGTGGTCTCCAATTCCATCCAAATTGTTGCAAAGGGCAGTAATAGTCCTCCATGGTATACATAGATATGTCATTTTGTCAATCCGCCCCTGAACTGGTGGGCACTTGGGTTGATTCCACATCTTTGTAATTATGAATTGTGCCCGAATAAACGTCCAAATGTGGGCGGGTTTTGTTTTCTTTCTTTCTCTTCCCTTCCTTTTCCACTCTCCTCTCTTCCCTCCTTCGTGTTCTTTTCTATTTTCTTCTATTTTTTCTTTTCTTTCTTTCTTTCTTTCTTTCTTTTTTTTTTTTTTAATAAAATGACTTCTTTCTCTTTGGGTGGGTACTCAGTAGTGGGATTGGTGAATCAAATGGTAAATCTACTTTTAGTCCCTCCCATACTGTTTTCCATAGAAGTTGTACCAATTTGCAATCCCACCATCAGGGTGTAAGCATCCTCTCTCTCCGCATCCAGGCCAGCATCTATTATTTTTGGACTTTTTAATAAAGCCATTCTAGTAGGGGTAAGGTGATATCTCATTTTGGTTTTAATGTGCATTTCCCTGATGATTGCTGGTGTTGAGCATTTTTCATGTGTTTATTGGTCACTTGTCTATCTTCTTTTGAAAAGTTCCTGTTCATGTTTTTTGCCAAATTTTAATGAAGTTTTTTGTTTTTCTCTTGCTATTTGCTCAAGATCTTTGTAGATTCTAGTTATTAGCCCTTTACTGGATGAATAGCTTGTGAATTTTCTCCCTTTCTATAGGCTATTTGTTCTGTTAATTATTTCCTTAGCTACAAAGAAGCTTTTTAATATGATCAAGTACCATTAATGTTGTTGCTGTAATTGTCATTGGAGTCTTGGTAATAAATTCTTTGCCTAAGCCAATATCTAGAAGAGTTTTTGCTACATTTTATTCTAGATGTCTTATGACTTTATGCCTTATATTTTAAATCTTTTATCTACCTTGAATTAATTTTTGTGAATCGAGTGGGCTATAATTGTAAAGAAGAGGGGAAAAATTTAATTCAAAATAATAGCCACACATAGTGGCATGCTGGGAGGCTTGGGTGGAAGGATTACTTTAGCTCATGATATTCAGATCAGACTGGGCAGCACAGCAAGACCCCCATCTCTAAAAAAAAATAAATAAAAAAAATAAAAGTGATGCCTTTAAGGAAAGTTAAGTGTAACACATTTCATGATTTTTTTACTGAAAATGCAAAAGCAAAGGATAATCTCAGTTGGCATCAAATTGGTGGCCAGGAAGACCAATCATGGAATAAAAACCAAGAGATCACGATCCTGAGGGGGAAAGGAGCAGATGAGCAAGTAATAATTGAACAAATTACACATGGACATTTCCATGAGCAAATATCTTAGTCTTAAAAACTACAAAGACTCTCAGTTAAGCAGTTCTGATAAGAAAAGACATATTAGGTATATCCTGATAAAATTTCTGAACTGCAAGGATACATAAAACATTTTACAAGACTCTCAAAAGAAACTAGCAAAGCAAAGCTACCAAACAGAAACCTAATCACAGACACTGGCTTCAGACTTGTCATCTTCCATCTTGGACTCTACAGGATAAGGAATGATATCTGTAGGTGATAGCAAGAAAATCAACACAAAATCCTTGAGGAAGAAAAGATGTACTGCAAAGAGAATCATCTAGAGAAAAATGACCAAACTATAGCAGAGAACCTGGGAATTGAGGGTGAGGTCAAGGGGAGGAGGACCAGCATTTCATCAGGGAGGGCTGAGGGTAAGGAGCTGGAGAGGAGAACGGTGAAGAGACTCCACAGGACTCACCCCTGTCGGGTGGCAGAGAATGGAGAGAAACGGGATCCCAGAAGATGGAAGAGTTGGTATTTTTTTTCCACATGATAATAGAGAAATGCAGATTTCATTATCAGCACCCCAAAAAGGGTGGTAACAATTTAAAGGAATAAGAATTAACCAGAGAATTCCAAAATGAAACACTTAAATTAGATGCTTTTGTGAACTTTGATGTTTAATCTTTTTAACATTTAATAACTGTATTGATTTCTCATTTTTCAATTGAACTGATAATTGATTATCCAATCAAACTGATATATAGAGTTTGGTAGTATAACATATATACATATCCTGTGAGTTTGCATGCATGTGCATGTGTATATGGAGATATGTTTATATGTTTGTGTGCACCTAGGCAATACATATGATGTCATTTTAAAAGTGACAGAAATGGAAAATTACATTTCTTTAAAATTATTACCTAAATTTGTGTTATATGCATGCAGTTCCCTACTGATACCCTACTGTGGAATCTGAGAAAAATAATTCCCTATCTACTTTTCAAATGATAAAGAAATAGGTAATCCAGACATGAATAAGGTAATGTACCTACAGATAATTCCTGCCACATAGTAAGCTTTTATAAATGGCAGCTGTCCTGACAGACTTAGAGAAAGCTGCTCTGGTTATTCTCCCTGGTATAATAACTGCACATAAACACAGGCGCTTGGTACAGCCACTCACAGAAGGCGATGACAGGCCATTGTTACCCTGGGCGGGACCTTGCAGATCTGAGTCCTACATTCTGCATCTGAGAAAGTGCAGGTGTGGGAGACTGGATGTATTCAGAGTCACAAAGCTGCCAAATGGCACAGCTCAAAAACCAACTTGTAGAAATGCACAATTTAAATTCATAAAATTAAAAATGGTAGGCTTAATAATTTCTTCTACAAAAAAAAAAAAAAAAAACACTTTTTTTTTTCATTGTCCTCTTACAGCATTGGATTCCAGGACCCCAAATAGCCCTGTGGTTCTTTTCTCTAACATACACGCTTTGTAAAAGTTTGGGTACTTGAAATAGTGATTCTTACTTTCTGATCAATGTATTTGTTGTCTTCAATTGCCGACCGTTTGGAGTGATCACAGGAGGAGGAAGAAGCAGAAGGGAGGCTCCTCAAGAGGCAGCTTGTGTCCTGTTGCTGACGATCAATAAATTGCTTCATAAAACTTTCCCTTTGCAAATGAAGCACAGACACATTAAGTATTATTAATGAAATGGAGCGAGTGGTGGCATTTTGCAATGATGAATTTGCTTGAGCTAACCTACAGCAGTGGCAAAAGGGCATATAAAATAAGACATATCATACTGCGAGTGGCCTTTAGATTTGATTACCAAAACATTTAACAACCTCACACTTCAGGGCTCAGACTATTCTATTCTATTATTATCTCACTCTGGTTCCCAGACTGGAGTACAGTCTAATGCTCCCTGACTCCTGTTTAAAAAACCCCTTGAAATAAGTTTTTAGCAGTAATCTTCAGTAATTATCAATATTTAAAGTATCAATATTTTTGAATCCTCTTACAGTAATAGTATAATTTTTTTCCCTCTAAGACTCAAAAGAATTAGTTCTTCTTTCCAAACTTCCATTTATCACAAGAATCATTGAGCGATAATTCTACTTTTAAAGACTCAAGAGAAACTGACTTTGTTTGCTTTACCAAAGCATGCTGAAAATTCAAGTAACATCTATTTGAACAACCACATTGAATTAGTTTTTTTAAAATCAGAAATGCCAAATATATTTCTACTTGAACTTTAAATACTATGGCCGCATATCCAGTTTCATACTTTTAACCCCCACCCACAGAATTACTTTAAAACTATTTAAGTCATAAAATTTCATAGTATTCTGATTCTATTTGTAATTTTTTGAACTTTAAGTAGAATAATTTTACTTAATAAAAACAGGTGTTTTAATAGCATCTTCTGTGCGTTTGCTTAACTGGAGGGTGAAAGTGGTAGAAAGTAAAATTAGTCTGAGTGGAAAATGCCAAGGTTCTTCCTTTAAAAAGTGGAAGAGAAATTACATTGTAACCAGATACGGCAGGCTAAGCAAACACTATCCTATCGCAGAAACCTGGCCAGACGTAATTTCTGTATTTTCTTGAAAATAAAAGCACCACAGAGGCCATTTTATCGTGATGTAACTGAGGCCAGAGGCTGGTGTCTACATGCAAAATCAAGCCCCATAGCCAGTTACCCGGGTAGTCTAATCCCTGAGGGACGCTCAGAGAGAAGCAGTTGGGGAGGCCTCTTGCCCGGGCTCCCACAGTCTTTCCTGAATCCGTTGCCTAACGAGGGCGATGGTTTTTAAAATGAAGGTAGAAAGAGCAGAAATATAGATAATAACTTAAAAATGGAAAAAATTCCCACCCACATATGAGTTTCAAAGAAAGGGTGAAACATACCTAAGGTGAATCTTGAACACTATATCTAAGATGTACAATTACAGGCAAACTTTGGTACCTGATTTTAGGAACTGTAAAGTCTGACGGAAGCTTTGAGATTTTCACCATTTGTGGTCTGTTTGGAAATTTTTCAAAGATTCTCAGGCGCAAAGGGAGCTTTTCCTTGGTGTCTGCATTTGCTTCACTTTGCTTTAACTAAAGAAAAAAATAGGAGAAAAAAGGGCGAACCTATAGTACTTGTACGAGTTCTAGAGAGTTAGATTTTTAGAATTGAAGCAATGACAAGTAATTACATAAAGCACCAGTAGATGACAGCAAAGGCCCACCAGGTGTACTCGTGTCTCCTAACGCTGGGAGAAAAACAAAAGAAAAACAAAAATAGCAAACCCAGGAAAAAAGTAGAAGAAAACTTGATCTTATCATCCAAGATAAGCTTCTTTTATCCCAGACTTCTTGTTTGCTTATCTTTTTCTCATATTTAAACAGTAAGATTTCTGTTTTATACATACATGTGCTAGAATCAATCAGAAATTAAAAGAACAGCAACAAAAAGAAACTATGAGCTACAAAATCGTGCTAAGGGGTAATGCTTGGTGAGAGAGCAGATGCCATAAAAACTGGTTATGTCCTCTAGCAGATTAAAAAGAAAAGCTCACGGTAGCAGCACGTTTGGTCCGCAGAGCTAGAAGAGTTTTCTATTTGGCTGCAAAGAGGCTTGGGAATTATTAGCTTAAATATCATAAAATATCTTTGTCATAAATGGCAAGCAAAAAAATATGTTTAATTATTTAAGATTGTATATTTATATTTCTACCAACTGGGTTTCAAGGAAGCTGAGGTTTAACATCCTAAACCGGAACCGTTGCTGAAATAAGGAGACGTGGAGGGTGGATTTTGGCTGCAGAATTCATTCTGTTTGGTCTTTCCCACTCTCCCTCCTGATGCTGACTTCTCTTGAGGCCTCTCCTTCTTTCTTATTACTTCCTTCCTTCTCTCAGACCTCCTCAAGGACTGGAAGGAACTTCTCCACGTCTGCCCTGGCCCCACTCCTCACTTTCTAAATCACATCTTGTAACATTAATACTGTTCAAAAAGGACATTTATTCAGGCAGCCTTTGGGAGGCAAGTTTCAAAATCCATCAGCTCATTACCCCCTTGCTGGGTGTGTTTTTACTTTATGGCTGAAGTTTGTGTTGGGTTGTAGAAGGTTAGCAATAGAGACCAGAGAGATTTTAGCGCATGGAGACAGGTGGCCACCCTTTCCTCTACCTGTATGTAGAAACAGAAACGAGCCAGAGAGAACGTGAGGGCTTCTGTTGGGGGAAATATCTCAATTTCAGTTCAGTAGATGGCTCAGTAATCCAACTGGTTGTGAGCCCACAGTGAGATTAAAGCTCTCCTACGTCCTAATTTCTGGTTTTCTCATTATGCTACAGAAATGGCTCTTAACATTTTTGTTTTGCACAAACATTGTATAAACATTTTGCCTTAGCCATGTGTACATCTTATTTAATTTTGTGGGTAGCCTTCTGTTTTCTGTCCTGAATGGTAATCTCGTTTAGAGAAGGAGCCACTGCCTTCCGCTGCTTTCCTCCCTCCCTACGGGCAGTGCTCAACGCAGTCACGTGCCGGGCAGCACGGTCTTGATAATTTGATGGTGGTGATGACAATGATGATAAAGACTTAGCTCTCAAAGGAAGAACTCTAAAAGTACTAGTATCTCCAGGAGATGTGGGCAATTAGGAAAACGACTCCGTATGTAAACAAGGAGACTTACTAGAAAGAGATTTTTGTTTCCTAAAAGAGTAGTAGAAAAATATGTGTCTACGGTTAAGTGGAGCACACAGAAATAGAAAAAGCAGCTAATTTCTTGTCAGACCAGACAGTAAGGCAATTATATTAGGCCAAAACAGGCTGATACAAGGTATTTGTGAATTCATGCATTTGCTGACTAATCTATTTATACACTGATGCTGTCATTTATAAATGAAATCCCCTAGGACAGGTTCCATGCTAAGTTCTGAGTATGGAAAAATAAGTCACCACACTTGCCCTCACTGAGCTCAGGTCTATGAATAGACAGTGGCAATGCCACAGAATGGCTGCCCCAGCAGAGTTGTGCGGAGAGTGCTTGGAAACACAGGGTGATGGACTAAGGAGAAACAAGAAAATAAAGGAAGGCGGCACTTCTGCTTCAAGCGCCTCCTTAACCAGCAGAGTGGCTGCACACGGGTATCACGGTTAACTCTGCGGCCTGCACCTATCAGGGCTGGTATGTCCGTTTCATGGGAATTCAATGTCTTCAGAAACACAAGGGCAAACAGAATAGCTCTTTCTGAAAATCCTCTGCACTTGTCCACTTCATCCTCCCAGCACCCATTAGGGCCTCACCATTGGCTTTGCTCAGCTCTTTCTAATTGTTTTACATTCTGTGTTTAGAGTAATCCTCTCACTTTCTGGTTTAAAACACTTCATTGGCATTCCAGTGTGCTTAAAACCAAAATATGAATCTTTGTTTTTTAGAGACAGGATCTTTCTATGTTGCCCAGGCTGGCCTGGAACTCCTGGGCATCAGGGGTTACTTCTGCCTAAGACTTCCGAGTAGTTGGGACTGCAGGTGCATGCCCCATGCGGCCTAAAATCCACATGTGTAATGTACGCTCTGAGGCCCATGTGGCCCCTCCCTGCCTGTCCAGCCTCAGCTGGCCCTGTCCCTACACCATGTCCCAGTCCCACCTTCCTCCTCTGGCCCCTCAGCAGCACCTGGGCCCTCCGCCTCAGAACGCTGCCCGCTGTCCCCTCTATTTGAGGACAGCTCGCTTCCTCTTTTGTACTTCATCAACCTTTGCTTATTCTCCAGATTTCGGTTCCACAGCAATTCCTCAGAGAGACTTTCTCTGACCGACAAGCTCTTACAAACTCATAACATGTTAAGTTGAGCCCTATAATATCATCCGTGTGGGTCAAGGCAGTCAGAAATGGGTGATTTCTTACAGTTTCCCCCAGTACAATTTGTGTTATTTTCCTAAGGTTGCCATAGCAAATCCTCACAAGATTAGTGGCTGAAAATGACAGACACTTATTCTCTCAGCAATCTGGAGGCTACAAGTCCAAAATCAAGGTGGCAGCAGGGCCATGCTCTCTTGCCTTGTGCTGGCCCTGGTGGGGTTCAGCCATCTGGTATCCCATGGCTTGTCACCTATGTCACCCCGTCTCTGCCTCTGCTGTCACATGGCAACGACGTGCATTCTGTGTGTTTTTGTGTCTCTGTGTCTGAATCTCCCTCTCTTTTCTCTGACAAATACCAGGCATCGAATTAAGGACCCACCTCAACCCAGAATGATAAACTAATTACCTCTGAAGGACCCCGATTCCAAATAAGGTCCCATTCCAAGGCTGCAACTGGACATGAATTGTGGCAGAACCTTATTAAACCCTCTGTACTGTGATCATTGAAATTGTATTGTGTGCCCCATAAGCAATATGTCTCTGTCGTCTAAGACTGTAAACTCTGTGAAGTTAGGGCCCACGTGGGGCTTTGCTCATTATTCTGTACCCAGTGAAATCATGCTGTGTACAATAGTCCATACAAAGTAAGCTAAGCAAATATTCACTGAATAAATAATTGTACCAATTACGTGGCAGAACTAAATTTTCTAGAAGACAATGGGGGAAATAAAAGATTTTAGGTGTATTCTGAAGGATGGAGAGATAAGCATAAAATACCTTATTTTGTTGGTGTGAAATACAGCTGTCCCGGATTCCCAGAATATAGTAACTCTAACTCTCAGAATAGACTCTTGTGACATTTAACCTGAACCAATGTCTATCACTGACAAGTGAAAGGATGTTTAGACTTATAAAATTTTGTAAAGGTACCTGTTGGGGAAATGGCAAGTTATATTCTATCAAGTGTCCTAGAATAATGTTTAACATACGTAGGCTACCAATGTTAAAAAATAAGCATCTTGCTTACATGTCTTTAAAACAGACTTTATGCCATTGTAATTTGCATTAGCAATATTTATGCTACCCAAAGCTGTGAGTTCCTAAGGTGGCGATTCCCAACCCTCAGGCTGCAGACTGGTATTGGTCCTGCTAAGATCTGGGCTGCACAGCAGAGGTGAGTGGCAGGTGAGTGAGGCTTGGTCTGCATTTACCGCCACTCCCGTCACTTGTCACTTGCATTCCTGCCTGAGCGCCGCCTCTTGTTAGATGAGCAGTGGCATTAGAGTGCACGTGAGGGACCAAGGCTGATCTCCTTTTCAGGATCTAATGCTTGCGTCAGACGTGCTTGCATCATCCTTAAACCACCCCCAACCCCCATCGGTGGGAACATTGTCTTCCATGAACTGGCCCCTGTGCCAAAATGGTTGGTGACTGCTGTGCTAAGGGACGTGATTCCATTTTAAAATTTATTTTTATAGCCTCTATTATAGAGAGTAGACATATCATAAGTGTCCATGGATAAATGAGTTAAAACTCAGCATGAACTGGTCATCGTACTGTAAAACTGCAACAAGCAAATGGGAAGCTCTCCGTGATGAGTCAGACGCTCCGTCACGGTTGAGCAAGTCCCCCTCTTGAATATTGGCCATCACTGCTTTAAGGTTGTGAGGAGGGCCAGTTACAGGACAGAAAACGAGCAGCTGCTGAGCGGTGCCTCCGTCAGCACCCCCTGCTGAGGTGCGGATTGACTCTCTTGTAAGCGGGAAGAGTCCTCTTTCTGAACAGTTCACATGTTCCCTTTTCTGTTGTGAACAGACAAGCAGCACAAACTAAAAACAAAATGAACACATACACACCCAGTGGTCCTGCAAACCTCTCCTCGCTGTGCACGTGCCGGGAGTGTGGGCGCATCCACACCACAGCCAAGCCCTTGTACACCCATGGCCAAGCGACAGTAAAAGTCTCAATGTCCATCAACAGTTGAATGGAAAAATAAATTGTGGTTTATGCAAACATTTGAATGACTGAAACACACTCAACGCAAGAATGCAGGTGGATGTTACAACGTAATGTGGAGAGAAGGAAGCCAGAGAAGATGGAAGAGCAGAGGCTGATGATTCTAGTGGGGTAAGCAGCAGGTGGCCCCGATCTCTCTGCCGGGAGTCAGCTGAGTGGCCGGGGGGCCCTGGGCAGTGCCTGGCGGGGTGTGTGGAGAGGGGTTTCTAAGGCACAGCCAATATTTCTCAGTCTTGGCTCTGAGTGTTTTTAGTTTTGAAAAATTCTGCATAATGCCTCTTCCTATATGTATATTATAGAAATACAGCAAAATAAATTATTTTAAAAAGGGGACAGATGATGCAATTGAGCGAAATCATTTCATTCTTACTTCATCACAATCACCACAATAAGCATGACTATTTCTTCTCCCTCGGCCCATAACCTTGACAGAGTGAAGAGAAGAAAGAGAAAGCTGGGAGTCGGGCATGTCCGTTGGCAGAAGATGAGGTGACTCCAATAAATAAAAGTATTTCTTGGTACTCTGAGTTGCTCTAAAGTTTCTTTAAAGTGTAATAAAATGCTCTTCTATTTTATATCCAAATTCTTTCCCCCTTTTCTATTTAAGTGCAAAATTTCCAAGATTAAATTTACTTTGATGCAAATGAGTGAATAATACGGATTATGAGAACTGGATGTGAATATAAGATCATTACACTATATATACCCCCCAAAGAAGTTCTTTTAACATCAAGTCATTATAATTGTAAATGTCCACTTAGGAAATGGTTTAAAGATCGTGATTCTTGAAGGGAAGAAACATGGTGCAGAGAGAATCCTAAGATTTTATTCTTTTTATTGGAGAACTTAAAGAAAGGAGCAGGACAGTGGAGGGTGTTGATAATGGCTTCAACTGAGCACGAAGTCAGACTGCCCCAAATAGGTCAGATGATAGCTTTGTAACAGATGCAGATGGTCGAATAATAATAATAAACCATGTTCACAAGAATGGAATTAGAATCAAAGAAATGAATTTCAGACCCCGAGCTTTAAAAGACGTAAGCCGTCTACGACTCAGGTCTGCCTGGTGGAGGTACCACTATCCAGCCGGCAGCTGGAAGCCTTTTTCTTTCCCGGGGGCTTCTCCAGAGAGTTGGGGTATAATTGCTCCGCACCACACACACCCCGTTCTGCCTTACAGCTTAAATCTTCCATAGCTCAGCCTGGGCTTTCTGCTCCTAAAATATTCAAACATATTCACTTTCGGTTCCTTCCTGAATGTTATAAGGAATAACTGAATGGAAGGATGACATTAAATAGAAATTTTTGTTACTTTTTTTGTTATTTCCTAAAAAGAAAACAATGGAAAAAGCCCTTCACACCTGGGAGATGAATCATTTTAAAATCCACTCCATGCTAGTCAGATTTGCAGGTTAACAGAACTGAAGAATATTTCTTTGATTGTTCAATCAATGAAAATGACCACATTATATTCAATCAGTAGAAAGGAGTTCCTCCTCTTTGCCATGTGAGTCAACTCAGGCTGAATTTGCTTTGCTTCTCAGCACGTGGCTTTTGCTGTTTTCTCTGGATCTGTCTATGACACAGCAAGTCAGAATATGGCATCTTCCTACAGCAAAAACTATCCCTTTTCAAGGGAACTTCTCTTTCTAAGTTGTGTATATGATTTTACCACCTGAATTTCATGGCTTCTGGGTCAAAACAGATAGGAAGGATACCTGAAATAATGACTAAACAGGTTTGTTTTTAATAATATCTCTGTGTAATTATAAAACCTTGATATGCCAAAATAAAGAATGTCAGTGGCCTGTTGAATCCAGTGATGTTTCTCAGAGGGGAGGACATTGCTGCTGTGAGTACAGGACAGTCAGCACACATGATTGCATATAAGATAACAATACTGCACACTTTGAAAAGGTTTCCTTTAAAAATTGTTTAAGCCACTAATTTATCCATCCTTTGCAAAAATCTTTAATAACTCCAGGATTTCCAAAGTCCAGTTGGGGTTTCCATTACTGGGGCACATCAACTCAAGCCATCAATGTAAATTCCAGAGCTCATTTCTTGGTTAGCCTATGGGCCAGAAAAGCTGCATTTTTATGCTGACAATTGGCACCCTCAATCATTCAAAACCAGTTCATAACATTAGCTGATTAACTGCCTGTGGTTGGTCTTTTGTGCATCCTTCAACAGATGCCTGTCTGCTACTCATCCATCCATATAGCCCGCCTCTTAAGTAAGTGGGGACAGAGGTGTTTTGGGAGGAAATGGTGCACTGGGTAACTAAGGGTCCGTTAAGTGCATCAGGTGGTCTGAGAGCCCAAGAGAGCACCCACAAAGGCTGTCGCATTTACACCCCTTAGGACAGCTCCAAAATGCACATGAAATGTTTACTTCCATGCTCTTAGGATAACACTTAACATCTTGCAAACTTTAAATGTCCTTCAGAAGGTTACTTTTTATAACAATATAAACAATATTTGCAGCAAGACTTAGCTAATAAACAGATGATTCAAATCATTGGCAGAGGGTGCTCCATGATCACATTAATGTACACAGCTATGATTTAATAAAAAAAAAAGAAAAAAACTATTTAAAAACTAGAATACTTAATTATGTTGAATGAATCAGTTTTCCTTATATTATTGTCCCTTAAAGTCCTGTTAATGGAATTGATACTTTTTTTAGAGACAGCAGTGTATGGTTATTTTTTTTCCCTTCTACATCCCAAACAGCTTTATTTCATTTTATATCTTTCTTTTGTTCTGAGACACAGTTGTTCCCATAAGGAAATTTACTGAGTCATAGAAACATCCTCATTATGATAAAAAATGCGTTTTTATGCTTCACTTCAGATGAAATTATATTAGAATTCTCTATAAACTAGATACTTGGCTCTTGTTATGAGGTGAATATTTGGTGAGTCCTAGAAAAAAATCCCATATCAAAGGAAATTCAGGATAAAATTCCTACATCCCGAGTGTCTGTGTTCACATCATACAATTGTCTTCTCTTGTTTGATTTAGAAAACATAGTAGAAAAAAAACAAAAAGGTAAGATGACATGGATTTAAATTTTTGTTTCAGTATTACAATCTCTTTACCACTTTGGATTTCAGGGCTCTTGAATGAAAAAATGAGGATCTTCGTCCTTTTATATACATGCAAGATATCTAATGAGACAGCATAGTGCCTGCAATTTGAATTACTCAAGGCAAATGTGCTCTGAAAGCCAAAGTTACCATACCATGGCAGGTCCACAGAGAAGGACGTCATCTGAGCGAGTGGGACAGCAGGCGTGAGCTCTGCAGCCCCTTCCTCCGTCCAGTCTGGGCCCCTCAACCTTCCCGCTCTCCCCAGCATCTTCCCCCTTCATTATGTTGTTTGGTTAATTCTCCCAAGTCTCTTGATTGTACAAGTGAAAATGAAAATTGAGGCAAACACTTCTGATCTTGCATCCTGCCCTTTCCAAGGCTGCTTCTTGAGAGAAGTGTACACCTACCATCCACGTTTCTCCCCCCTACTCTTCTACCCTCTCCTGCCTCATGTGCCCCCTCCCCAGTGGTCTGCTTTTGCCATAGTCACCACTTTTCCCATGTTGCTGAATCCAGTGGCCAATTGCTCATCCAGATTTCATTTCACTGCAAGTCCTGACACCATCCTCACTGGCTTTCCATCTTAGTGTCCTTCCTTTAAACCAATCCTTCAAAACACCTAAAAAAGAAATACAATTACATCCCTCTGATCCTTAGAGTAACACAAGGACTGTATAGGAGAAATTCTAGTCCTCTTAGCCCGGCATAAAGCGTCTTCAAATCTTGCCTTTCATGCTCTAACAAATAGGTTTGTGTCTCCCTTGTACAGATATTTCATAGGCATACACTGTCCCCTGCCTGCAATTCCCCCTTCTGACTTGTTTAGCTCTTACCCTTCCAAAATCAAATCATCTTCTAGAGGAATATTTCTCAGAAAAACAATACTTGGTAGTTGAAGTAGTGACCAGTGTGTTGGATGTCATGCTCACCACTTTGCATTGCTAGTATTATTTATTCCTGAAAAGAGCTCCCAAGGGTAGCTCCATATTATATCACACTGAAGAAACTGAGATCCAAGAAGCTGACATCGGCTGCCTTAAGTCACACACAGCTACAAGTGACAGAACTGGGATCTGGCCACAGTCCTTCTGATTCCAGAGTCTCAGCTTCTAAAAACCACTGTATTCAGCCCCACCCACACATTTTCAAGCAACTGATGTACAAATTCCCTCTGTAGTTTTTACACCTGTCATTCCTTTTATATAGTTTTTCTCCCAATTTCCTAAAAAATTCTATGCATCACTTTCAGCCAGACCTTTCAGGACCCAGAGCTCCAATCAACGTTAGGTACATCTTCCTCCCTGCATTTGCACATCCTCAACCCTCGTGTTCAGCTTTGTACTAGAACTTTCTGACTATGTGTATCTTTCCCCTATAAGAGGATGCATGTTTTTAGTTAAGGTCAGGACTCTCTGTAGCTCCCTGGCCTCACACTGTACATTTGTATCCACAGGACAATGGTAACACAATGACAATGACATGACAACATTCATGGCATCCCAGAAATAGGCTAAGTAGATCATTTCCATTATTTTTCATCACTCTCTTATCCTTTTCTTAGGTTATTTATAGGTGGGCTCAGCTATATAAACCAGCACAGGCAATTCTTCCAATTTCAGATGAATTACCTTCCTGGTAAACTTGAAAGAGGAGTAATGACCGGCCACACTAGATTTTTCATCAGAAACAAATTCATAAATAGCATTTGGTTCTTGACGAATTGTGTGCTCCCAACTTCTTAAGATCAAAAAAGAATAATACAACATAAATTCTATACAGCATATTCACGTCTTCATAGATTATGCGTCTCTTAACAAGGCGACACAGCAGCCAATTTACGTATTGGACACTTGAGCACTTATCACGGAAAGTTCTTATTTATAAAAACACTTTCTACTGAAATAAATTTAAACTCACATCAGAGTTGTAAAGATAGTGCAGAGAGTTCCATATACAGGAACTGTACTTATCTGTGTCCTATCTTTACATTTATCTTATTTATCCTTATTTAACTTGACACAGTCTTCTCTCACGTTAGCATGTCACATTCCATAGAATGTTTATCCTAGTAAGAAACTGACGTAGCTCAAATACTTTTGACTAAAGCACAGAACTTATTTGGAATTCCCAAGTTTTTGCATGAATGATCTTTTCTGTTCAAGGACCCCCCCATCCAGGATACTGCCTTGTATTTCATTTTCACATCTTTGGTTCTTCTTGGCTGCACTGGTTCCTCTAACTGGCCTTGTTAATGACCTTTATGGTTGTGAGGAGTAGAGGTCACCTAGTTTAGAGAATGTCCCTCAGTTTTGGATTGTCTGATGGTTTCTCATGATTAGACTGAGATTATGGAATCTCATCTTATCAGGGTGCTGATGACAGCAATATGCCTGATCATTGGTGATGTTCAGTGCTGTCCCTTGGGTAAGGTGATGTCTGCTGGGTCTCCTCACTATATAATTACAATGTTTATCTTTCCTTACTCTCTTGGGTAGAAGCAAGTTACTAACTCCAGGTGACACTTAAGAAGGGAAGAATTATGCTTTCTCTCTTTGGAAGGAGAAGTATCAAAGAATTTGTGGACGCATGTTAAAATTGCAAAATAATTACAAAAAAATGATTTCTGGAAAAATCTTTGAAGCCATGCAAAATTCTACTTTTCCTTAAATTTTCCCATCCTAATTTTAGCATTTATGAGTAGATCTTGCCCATAGTAACTGTGGTGTTCTAGTGACAATTTTGTTTTCATTATTTGTTATTCCATCAGTTCTATTTCCCTGTTTATTACTTAGAATTATTCCTTTCTTTCTATTCATTTATTGAATCATGTATTTATACAAGTGTGTATTTGCAGCTGTTTGTTTTGTTCAGGTTATAATCTGGTAGCACCTCATTTACCTTATTGCACAAAGTATTCCTGTTTTGGCTACCGGGGCCCTTTCAGTTAGCTCCTCTGTTAGACAAACTTCCTTTTTTTTTTTTTTTTTTGTAGTTTTTGGCTGGAGCTGGGTTTGAACCCACCACCTACTTCTTTGAGCCACGGGCGCTGCCCCAAACTTCTATTTTTTTTTTTTTTTTTTTCCTGTTTAGCTCTTCCTCACACTCTGGCACCATAAAATCCTCACAGCTTTACCGTGTTTTGCTCACCTCTGAAACCAGCCCTTTCTCCAAAGAGTGCTCATTTATTTTAAAGGAGAATGGTATTTAGAAACCAAAATCTTTGTGTCAGGTTTGCTCAATGTTACTGATCACTGCTTCTGGGACTGTGCAGCAGAAAGAGCTGTGAAATATCTGTATAAATATGAACATACAATTAGTGTGGTATGTGTTTACTACCTATGCAGGTAGGTACCTTATGTAACTGCTTGAGCAGAAGAGAAGGAGACAGGGCTGAGACCAGATGGAGCGGCTTGCAGAGTGGGTGCAGGTGTGAGAGTCTAATGAAGGTGGGGTTGATAACCACCAACAAGAACCAGTTTCAACTGGCTTGGCAGCCATCTAGGTCACCTTACAGGAAGTTTGGCTAATTACAGTATCATTTGCATTGTTGTTTTAAAATTTCTCTGCCTGTGTAATTGCTATGACACTTCCAAGACAGCTATATAATGTACAACAATGGGAGGGACTGCAACTCTATGGATTACTACCCAAATTCTTAGTAAAAAGCAAACCCTTAGTCTTGAATATTCCTCTCCTCAATGAGTAGGTCTTCAAAAGACCAAAATCCACCTCCTCCTGAGAAAAGATACCCAGGGAAAGTAACGTCTAAGAAGAAAACACAAAGGCTGGGAAGCCCCACGATGCTCCTGCAAGGCCACCCCCATGGTAACTCTGTTTTAAGCACTTGGAAGACTTCGCCTCCTGGGTCCTTGACACTAACACTCCCTCTTGCTTCTGCCTCTGTAAACCTGCGCATGCCTTAAGACTTCCAATGAGAGGTAATATGATGATTCTTTTGTCTGTCTACTTGTGAGTCCAATACGAGGACAGGGACAGAGCTGATGGGGAGGTCGGTCCTTTTGGATTCTATTCTGCCATAGCTCCCCTGGCTGAAATAAAACCTCTTCCTCTTCTGTCACCAGGGTTCAGTGATTGTCTCCACATTCTCTCCACTGGGACTGGATTGCTGCAACACTCTCAGGGCAGCTGCCCTTTTCAAGCCTTCTTCTCTCTCTCTCTCTTTCTCTCCCTCTCCCCTCCCTCCACTCCCAAGAGAGCTTTCACTTTCACTCTCTCAATAAAAAAGCTGCCAGCTTTGGTTTGTGTGGCGCATCCCACAATCGCTGAGAACCTGAAAGAGCCTCCAAGCAGAGGCTGGTAACGTAACCATGCGTATGTGGTTGTATGAACCACGTGTATGTATGTATCTATCTGTCTGTCTTCTATCTTAAAACAAACCAAGTTCTTACTGACATTACGTCTAGTCCAGCCCAGCACTGCGGGGGGCATCCTGGCACTTCCCCTGGGCTTAATTATATCTTCTTTCTCGGACGATGTGAATTACGGCTCTCATTTTCTATAGTAGATTTCCTTATTTGTCTACCTTCATGTACACATAAAGTGCTATCAGCAATAGTATTTAGCATAAAATAAACATGACACTATAGATTACAAGTATGGAAGGTACATATTTCAGACTGCAGTCTGCACTTTGGGGTCTTGGATCCCAGTAGTTTTTTCTGGCAACGATTGTGTATCATTCCTGAGACATGCATATGCATAATTATTGAATACAGAGTATTTAAATTTTGCATACTTTGATAAAAGGGCTTATTAGATACACTATGAAAATTCACATTAATCAATACATTTTATATAAAACAATTGGAAGCAGGGAGTCCACTAAAGAAAATAATGTGCATATACAATTCTCATTTCCTAGAAACAACCTAAGTCACTCTTTTGTTACTATCAGAGTAAAAAAATTTTCATCAGTCATGCATCCATGTGTGAGAATGTCAGTGATTCAGTGCCTGGTACTGAGCAAGTGCACCAAGTAGATCACAAGGGGAGGCCAGCCCTACAACCATGAACCCTCAGTTATAAGACAGCTGCATATGAATAGAGAAAAAAAGACTGGGGTAAGTTCCAGGACTTTTTGGTCAAATTTCACAGCAATAAAAATCAGTCCAGTGTAATCGAGTCTCCTATCTGGTTCACACCTCCCCAGCCCCACCCCACTCAGCTACAAGTGTGACTTGTCTTGCACTGGGGGGTGGGGTGCTCTCCTTTCTCACTGCTTCACATCTCTTTCTTTTGCATCTAACTCTTCCAGAGTGGAGGCCGGTGTGGAGCATTCAGAGAAGACAGGATTATCTCAGGAAACCAGCCACATTTCAGGATGACCCTCTTTCTGGTTTGGTTTGGAACTAGACCTGTTCAGAGTTTAGGGCCTTTGAGGTCTTTGCTGATAAGGTCAACATATAGTTTGTGCGATTTTTTTTTTTTTCTTTTTTTAGTAAGGGCAGCTTCACTCTGGCCTTCCACAGCCAAAGGTTTCCTGAGAGAAAGAGAGTCTTGTCAGGCCTTCCACTAAGCCTCTTTCTCTCTGCCTGGAGCATTTCTCGGCCTCGCCTCACCCGGGCAGCTCTCTGTCCCTCCACCTTCTCTAACATCTGTCATGGGAACCACTGAGATCCCCTCTGAACTGTCCAGGGTGGCAGAGAACTAGGAAAGGGGAGGGTACCCCCAGTATAGTCTCAGAAGGTTTTCTTCTGGACAGTCCCTGCAAGCTAGCGCCAGCTATACTCTGGCCGGCTTCTGACCTTCAGCCACCTGCAAGCAGCATGTTCACACTACCTCTCTCCACACCATTCTTCAGAAGACAGGTGTCAATTACTTTCGACGGCCAACCCACCTGCTTGAGCAACTGAAATAAGAGATTCTCTTGAAGCCTTCCCTCGCCAGCTTTGAGCACAGGAGGAAAAAGTCTCTCTACTTAGACACTGTACTCTAGATGATTCTACCCTTGGTGCTCTCCTTGTATCATTTAGGGGTGGTGAACTGGGCACATAATGAGGAATTAGAGTGCTGTCGGCCATCTCTAGAATGTGGAATCTGGCCCCAGGGACAGTTGGCTCACCTTAGAAGGGGAACAAATGCAGAAAAAGATGAAATGACCCAATTAAAAACATGTCAAGGTCACATGAGAATCCAGGTAGTCACACAATTCCCTTTCCTAGACTTTTAGACTGAAAATCCATAGGAAAGTGGTGAATTTAGGGAGTAAATGGCAAGGAAGGGATGGTACTACTTTCCTGACTTTGATTCTTTCATTTTATCCATGCACAAATAAGATGCAATGTTGTCTGATGGCATTTATCAATACAACCAAGGTTTTCATTAAGGGAGCACCGTGTGAGTTGACAAAACTGTACTCTCCATGCTTACACCGAGCCAGCGGCCTCCAGCCCCAGTGCCAGAGTCTACAACACCAGTCGGGCACAACATCAGTCCAGCTTTTCATTACAGCTTGGCTGTCACCCACCACCGGTGGTTACTACCATGTTGTCGGTGGTGGGGATTGAGGACTGTGTGGGTGGCGAGGTATCAGAGCAGAAATTCACAGCAATAAACAATGGAAATATTATAAATGTACATATTAAAAATCCCCATATACACTGAGCCCCATCAGAATAGACACTGGGCTAAACAACACTATGGCCAACCAGTGCGTGCAGCTTCATATGGCCCTATCCTGCCAGCTCTCGACGCTTTCCCAGATGAGAATTTTAGATCTGGAAAGGGCCTTGTTAGAGTCCAGTGCAGGGGCTAGACTTAAATGCTTAAGGACCAGGAAGATGAGATAAACACATCAGGATGGTATAAAACAATCATATAAGACAACATACATGAGTTAGGACCTATGCCATCAAATTAAAGAGGGGCACACAAGATCTAAAGATGTTCAAATTAGACTTGAGACAACTGAGAGAGGGGAATACATTTTTTCCAATATCACATAGCTTGTTAGTGAGAGAGAAGCTTTAATTCCTTCTTTCTGTCAACCACTCACTGGAAGGAAAACATTTGCAAGGTCCCTTCTAACTTTTCTTTCTCCCACTCTTTTTTGCTGTGCCTGGTCCCCTTGGCTTCCACCTTTGCATATCACAGAACAGACAGGGCAGGCGGGAAGCAGAGCAAGATGCAGATGTGTAACTGGCAGAGCTCAGAGGAGAAGGCCGTGGCGGGCTAGGAACTGATACTCAACACCCGCATCTGCCTTCTCCGCAGTGGGTGTTTGTGGAGGGCTGGATTACGTCAGCTTCTTATGCCTGTTAGACAGGCCTACACTTCTGAATTCTGGTGCCATACAATGGATAAACAAAACCTCTGTGTCCTCTGCTGGTGAGTCCTCAGAATGCCTGCTTGGTCTTTTTTAGGAGGGTAGTCCTTCCCTAAATATTGCAACATGGTACCAAGTGACTCATTATCCTTGCCATAGCTAACTGAGCAAGAAACCAGATGAAGGGGAGGGACTTTCTGTGAGACCGAGCAGCTCTGTGGGTCAGTCAGGTGAATTGCCTGACTAAAAGGAATGATGCTGCCTTGCTGGACCAATCCCACTTTCTCTTGTTGGAAGCATGAACCTGAGACAGAGTGTTGATTATTTGTAATGGAACCAACAGTTGGAATATACAAGGGGAAAACAGAGACAGATTGAGTTACCTTAAGGGCAAAGCACCTGCTCTTCCACAGGGCCTCAGTACCTCATTTTGTCTTCCCCATACAACCTCACCCAGATTTACAACCCTTGGTATTATGCAAATATGTGCAACTTTTTCTTTCTTTCTTTCTTTCTTTCTTTCTTTCTTTCTTTCTTTCTTTCTTTCTTTCTTTCTTTCTTTCTTTTCTCTTCTTTTTACTAAACCATAACTATGTACATCAATACATTTATGGAGTACAATGTGCTGATTTTATATACAATTTGAAATGCTTACATCAAAGTGGTTAACATAACCTTCACCTCCCTTACTTACTTCTTGTGTTAAGACATTTATACTCTTAATAGTTTTGGCATGTACCCTGGCATTGTGCACATTAGGTTTAGGTCCCAACAAATACCCTCCCTCCTCTTGGCCTCCAACTTTAAAGCTCAAAGATGGCAATTATTTTTATCTGGTTTGTTCACTGATTTATCCCATGTGCCTATGATCATGCTTGGCTTGTGGCAGGTACTGAATTAAAAATTGAGAATTACATTGAACTTTTCAGGCAGCCTTCTCCCCTGAACTCCAGACCTATCCGTGCAGCCAACTACCAGGCACCTCCACTCAGATGTCTCATCACAATACTCAACATGCCCAAGACCGAGTGACAATCTTTCCCCTCCCATCAGGTTGCGTGCTGGTGTCTCTTGTTTCGGTGAATGGCATTGTCATCCATGCAACTGTGAAGATCTTACAGCAGAAGCCATCCTTGAGATGCTCTCACACATCTTTAAATCCACTCTATCACCAAGTCCTCCCTGATTTTATTTTCCAAACAGCTCTCCGGCTCACACCACTTCCATGTTAGAAGCCTTCAGTGGCTTCCTGTTACTCTTAGGTTAATGATGAAAGTTCTTACTGTCTTTATCAAGATGCTGCAGGGTCTCTCCCTACTGTATACTACTCAGCGTGGCCTGCCCACCTTGGGGTGCACTGAGGCTCCCCTTTTCCCCGGAGTGTATCCTGATGTCCTCCCCACAACACCTCCATGAATTCACAACACTCTCTCTGTATAACTCACCTCTGGTGCTGCCTTCTCCTCCCTCACCTCCTGCCCCCACTGGAGTCAGGGTCTTGTGTTAACTCCTCTCTTGAGATGGTGCATCTGAAGAAGTTCATCTTAAATTGTAAATATTTATTACTTGTTTCAGCTATTTATTCTATGTCTAACTCCCCCACTAGACCACAAGCCTCCTTGAGAGCAGACAATTCATTTCTTTATTATTCTTGTTTTACTCATGCCTGGCCCAGCGTCTTGCACATAGTAGGGACCCAAATATTGGAGGAACGAACAAAGAAGCAGATAGTGAAAATGCTTTGGGAAAAATGGAAAAGTCTATGAACCACTCAGAAAAAAGGAGCAAATGAACTGTCTAAAACTTGAACCCAGAAGAAATCAGGGTAGGGGCAGCACCTCCAGTGCATTCAGCCTTAGTGTTTAGGGCTACCTGAGATGAAATTCACTATTCTACCTCCTTATAACAGCTCTTAAGGCAGCTCCAAAAGAGCTGTGTTGTGATTCAACAACTGCCAGGCACTGCATAAAACTGAAAACCAATTGTCATGCTTTTTTCTTAGAACCATAGCAATATAGCTACCCATTGCCTGTGACAGAATCTGAATTAAAAAAATGCTATTAGGTTCTTCTTCATTATCACCCTTGCTGTTTTTAATTGTCTACTACAGTGAGTTCATTGTTCTTAAATTTTTTTTCCCTCTAGATTAAAGGAGGTAAAATAAAATCACATCCCCATAGTTAAGCAGTGGGTTATGTTCAGGTAGAGATGCAATATACTCTCCCTTCTTCCCCTGCCCTGTTCGGGTACGTTTTCTTTCCATCATTACCCTCCCTGGAAACTAGGGGTTACCATGCAGAGAAAATGTGATGCAAGTAATTCTGAATCAGCACAATGAAACAATAAAACAACCAACGGATCACCAATGTAGATTTGAACAGTCTTAGGCATATAGCTTCATGTCCGTTGAGTGGCAAGAGAGATTAAGCTGACAAAAAGTCCCTGGTTGTCAGTCGATGAGGCAAAGAATACAGTTTCTGAAACAATATCCCTTGAACAATTTGTGATTGTCTGGGTCAGTCATGAAATGAAATTTTGGAAGGGATTATAGAAAACTTTGTTCCAAGAAAGTCTCGAATTCATGACATTCACTACTATGGGATTTGTTTGATTCCCATAATTAAACAAAAGCAGAAGAAAATGGGAAAGTTCACTGTTGAGAAAGTTGCTTTTGGTTGGTGAAAGCTGGCCTGGAATTCTGAGGGTGCATCCACTGTTCCCGTTGTCCCATGCTTTAGGCTGTGTCATTTCTCAGGGTCAGAAAGGGATCGTTTCTTCTTGAGGCCAGAACAAAGCTCAGATGTATTACTTACCTAGGGCTGCTGCAATGGAGTGCTTGAAACTGAGTGGCTTACAAACAGAAAAAATTAATCTCACATTTCTAGGGTCTGGAAGTCCAAGATCAAGATGTCCAGCAGAGCAAAATCCTTCTGCTGTTCTGAGGGAAGGTCAGCTCCATGGATCTCTCCTAACTTTTGGTGATGCCAGCAATCCTCGGAGTTGCTTGTAGACACAATGTTCCAGTCTCTGCCGTTGTCATCATGGTATTCTCCCTGTGTTGTCTGTGTCTCTTCTCCTCCTCTTATAACGAACTCTAATGACCTCATTTCAAGTTGATTACATCTGCAGACCCTATTTCCAAATACGTCACATTCCCAGGTACTGAGGGTTAGGGTTCCACATATCTTTTTGAAAGACACAATTCATCTCGTATTAACAGAACATCAATTGTAACAGGTACTTGTTTGACTTAAAAAATCCAGTTGGCTATTTCCACCTTTTGCACTGACTTCTAGATTTCGTGGTAATAATTGATATGTCCAAATTCTGAGCATCAGTTGTGACCACTTGACTTAAAACTGTGATTTAAATAGTTTTCAATCTTAGCTATTTCATTTATTTGAACCCATCTTATTATTTCTCATATCTTAGTGTGATATAAGAATTTATTGCAAAAAAAGTTAACTCTAATATTGTTGGAGCTATTTCAGAAACAGCAGATCAAATGCTATATAAGATGATCTTTTGAGATTTACGTCATGGAAATTTATGGGCAATGACTTGTAAAACTGACAACAAAAGAATCATCTCTGACCAATAGATTGAGAGAATAGTGTCTAGTGGAGGTGGGTAGCATCAATGCTTTGAGTAAAATTTAGTTTTCCAACACTCAGCCATTAATGATTTATAGGTTCTTCAGGGAGTTGATCCTCTAGTTCCTGGGCAGCTGGGTATTTCCTGGCATAGCAGGAGTCCTAGGTATCTGTGCCTCCAGCTGTGCCAGTTTCTACCTGTTGACTATAATGTGTTATACTAGCATCATTCTCTATGTCTTCCACAATGGAAAAAGTTGGATAGCACCATAGTAAGTGGTGTTAAAATATATCTACAAAAAGTAAGACTCAATCAGCAACTAAGTGGTCTTTCTGGAAACTTAAGAGTATGAGGAGTTTGATGAGAAAAGTTGCTGATTGATCTTTACTTTTTCAGCTATCATTCATTCCTCATCCTCTGCACCATCAAAGTCCCCAGGCCTGTTTTTACTGCCACCATTAACCTTCTCCTTATTGCTAATATGATGACCACTTTTAGCTTAAAAAAATTGTTGTTAAAAAAACCACAGGACATAAAATTTACCATCTTCATCATTTTTTAAGTGTACACTTCAGTAGGGTTAAGTACCTTGAGACTGCTGTGCAACAGAACTCCAGAACTCCAGAACATTTTTATCTTGTGAAACTGAAGCTCTGAACCCATTAACAATTCCCTCTTCACCCTCTCCTTAGTCCCTGGTAATGACTGTTCTACTTTCTGATTCTCCGAATTGGACTACCTTACATACCTCATCTAAGTGGAATCATACAGAATTTTTGTGATTGGCTATTTCACTTAGCATGATGTTCTTTAAGGTTCACCCATGTTGTAGTATGTGTCAGAATCTTCTTCCTTTCAAGGCTGAACAACATTCATTGTAAGTGGACATCATGTTTCAGTATCTCTTCATCCACTGATGGACACTTGGTTTGCTTCTGCCTTTTGGCTATTGTGAATATTACAAAGGTGTGGCAATGAACTTGTGTGTGCATGTGTGTGTACAAATATCTCTCTGAGATTTTACTTTTAATTCTTTTGAATATATACCCAGAAGTGTATACTATCATATGATCATGTTATGTTTAATTTTTGTGCAACTACCACATCATTTTGCACAGCATCAGCACCATTTAACATTCCTGCCAACAGTGCACAAATAGTGCAATCTTTCTACAACCTTGTAAAACTTTTTTTTTTTTTTTTTTGACAGTGGCCATTCAATATGAGTGATATCTTGTTGTGTTTTTGATTTGCATTTCTCGAATGAGTAGTGATGCTGAACAT
The DNA here is from genome assembly GCA_963574355.1 of Loris lydekkerianus. NCBI lineage: Eukaryota > Metazoa > Chordata > Mammalia > Primates > Lorisidae > Loris > Loris lydekkerianus. The sequence continues at coordinate 25,409 of CAUYPK010043732.1, forward strand.
CTTTTCATATGTTTTTTGGCTATTTGTATATCTCCTTTGGAGAAACGTCTATTAAAATTCTTTGCCTACTTTTTAAACAGGCTATTTGTTTTTGTTGTTGTTAAGTTGTAAGAAGTCTTTATCTATTCTCTATATTAACCCCCAATCAAATGTATGATTCGTAAACATTTTCTACAATTTCATAGGCCATTTTTTTCACTCTAATGGATTATTTCCTTTGATGTATAAAGTGTTAAAAGTTTGATGTAGCCCCATATGTTTGCTTTTGTTGCCTGTGCTTTTGGTGTCATATCCAAAAAAAGCATTGCCAGGTGGGTAAGCATTACTCAGTCCTCAGATTTCAATCTCTTCTGTAGTTGTGAGAAGATAATGTCTCTGATTTCATCATCTGCATTAGATATAGTTTCTTATGTGCTTCCCAGAATCCTTACAATGATCGCTATTGAATCAAAAGTGCTTGTTCATTTGTTACTTTCTCACATCAGCTCACAAGTTATTTGAGGGTAGAAACAGTGTCCTGGTCATTGTATGTCCTTGCCCCTAACACACTATCTGCAGTACAGAAGAAGAGTATCCAGGCCCCAGGCTCACAAAATGGGTAAACTTCGTCTCTGGGTTGCCGTCTCTCAATTGTAAAATGGATATATTAGATGATCTTAGCCTATGCCATTATGTATTTGAATCATGCAACCCTCCTTCACCCCCTCCCATACCTACTTCCTGGCTCACTAAGCTATATTCTGATTATAATCTGGCTTCCTATCAGTCCACCCACAGGAAGAGAATGTGCCGATCTACAAATTGGATAAGCATCTCATCCAATCCACCTCCTAGACATGCTTTTCACTGTAAATGAAAGGACTGGTTCTCTGAGCAGGCAGTGCGGCACCTTTTGTCAAGGTCCTGGTCTGGAGTCGGAGAGCTTGCCTTGTCCTGACTTAGGTACTTATAAATTGTGTGGACTTGGGCAACATTTACTCCCCCATGGTGGCTTCCACATCTTTAGTATTTAGGATTAAATTTGCTAATTTAATATAAACTGCCCCCCACACAGTGGTTTTCAATAGGTAGCATTTGTTATTGTAGCAGTTCTGTTACTCCCTTTTGAATGACATTGGTTTGAGTTCCCCTCTGAGAGGTTGACAAAATGCTGAGAAAACTGGATGCTCAACTCAGAACAAGAGATGGCAAGCGGGTGTTTGGTGAAGGGTGCCCTGCAGCAGGGTCCCTCTCTCCTTGCTATCACCCTGAAGCTGGAATAAGCTCAATATAGCAGGCAAAACAGAGGTGCAAGTGAAAGAAAGCTTTGGGGTGTATTAGGAAGGATTCTCTAGAGAAAAAGAACACACACATACACACACACATATATACATGCACACACATATAAATATATATGTACACACATACATATACACACACATATTTATTTTAAAGTATTGGCTCATGTGACTATGGAGGCTGCTAAGTCCCACAGCCTGCCACCTGTCAGCTGGAGACCCACAGATGCCAGTAGTATAATTTGAAGACCCAAGAACCAAAAAGCCACTGGTGTAAGTTTTAGTCTAGGGCTGAAGACCTGGGGACCAGTAGCCCAGGGACTAGGGGGAGATCTTTTACCCAGCTCGACAATCAGGCAGGGGGAAAATCCAATCTTACTCCACCTTTTTTTTTTTTCTATTTGGGCCTGCAAACAATTGGGTGATGCTAACCTACACTGGAGAAGGGATCTGCTTTGCTCTACCATTTCTAGAAACATTCACACAGATGTACATAGAAATAATATTTTGTCAGCTATCTGGGCATCTCTTAGCCTAGTCAAGCTGATGCATAACATCAACCATCACACAAGGCAAGGTAAAGAAAATATGAACCTAGAGCTCATATCTTAACAAAAAGAATATAAGATTTTTTGTTTTCCTATTTTAAAAGTCACAGTCAATTAGAGAGAGAAGCTTCCTAACATATCCACTTTCCACTCTGCAGTAGACTCTATGAAAGACCACATGTCATAAAATTAAAATGAGAATTCAAATGAGGCTGGATACAGAGGTGGGAAATAGTTTTTAATTTCATAGCTTTGAATTTAATCTAAACAGACTATCTATACTTCTCCTTTCAATGATTCTTTCCCTGAGGCTATTCTGTTTTTTTTTTCTTATAGCTTAATTAATTTTATACTGCTTAAAAGAACACTCTTTATATGTGTCTTGCACTGAATTTGCAAAAATCATTAAAGCTGCATGAATTCTATTCATTTTTAAAGTTTGCAAAATTCCATCCACATTCCCCAGGGTTATTTCTACATCAGCTGAACTTCAAGGTCATCATCTCTTACTGTTCAGAGGGTAGTTTTGGGTCAAGAATTTTCTAGTTTCCATACGAACCGATTTGGATTTTCAGCAGCCTGCCACAATCACACATTCACAAACTTATTTCTAGTCAATTTTTAGATCTCATGTAGAACAGTTTTACTTATTTTTTTCAGGTCTCTGTTTCTCTAATTAATTTCTCTAACTAATTTCTCTTCCTGCATTGAGCTCTCCTGAGCATTTTTTATTCAACTTCCCTATTTTAGAGGCAAGTGGCACTGGTTTCTATACTTTGTTTACAGAGAAAAGGGAAATTTTATACATTTTTAGTGGATATTCCTATTGAAAACTACTCTATGAACTGACTTTTATATTTTACCATAATTGTTTTGTATTATGTTTTGAGGATTCTGTAAAGAGAAGTGCGGTCTCCACTTAATTAGACATGGGGTCATGTAAACTATGGCAGCTGTGGAAAGACTTAGGCTATTCTATTGCTGCCAGGAACCAATTTTATCTTACATGTAACACACAGGGAAAGCAACAGGGGATTTTAGATGTCTGATGGGGGTGACTTTTTTACACATTATTTTAAAGAGTGACAAAGGAAGAGCCACCTTAATGACCTTCATGGCACACACTGGTGATATCTTGGAGAGGGGTCTGTGGGAATAAGCACTTACATAAGAACCTCTCAAAATGCACCCACAAAAAGCTGTTTTCTTTTCCCCTCTGGACCCTATTTTTAAATAAAATCTTTTCTTCCACCAAAATTATTTAATTAAGCAACAGAAATTTATTGCTGCTTTTTATTTCTAATTAAAAGAAAGCATACATGAGGAGACATCAGAACCTTAGCATTAAGGAAACAGTGCTGCCATGTAGAATTTACAGACTTCTAGGTTAAGGTATTAAACTTGACATTTTAGGAGGCACATGTGGGCTTATATTAGGTAAATGCACTATTCCCTTAGGCTCGATAGCTTCTCATGAGGTCCTGTAGAGCCCAGCTGGAAACCACTGCCTGACCCACAGGAGGTTATATAGGAAAACAATGGGGAAAGCTAGAGCATCATCGTGTGTCTATTAATACTTAAGGAGAATTTGACTTTACCACCAGACATGCCCTCATGGAGCATCTATCTAAAAGCCTCTGTGTCCTTTGACATTTGGATGATGACTCTATTATGTTTTTAATTCTGAATTAGCTCACTTGCCTGAACTTTTAGCACTGAGCTATATTCATCTTCTCTCCTTTAATCGCACATCCTTGGTGTTTTCCTATTTTACTTCACTTCTTCCCTGTTCTCCTCATTCTAATTCCTTCATTAGCGCCTTTTCTCTCTCCCATCATCCTACATTCAGCTTGAGGGTGCCCTCTCTCCTCCCAAGCATGATAACTCATTGCTCTTCCTCTCGTGAGCTATCCCGAGTGTTTTGCATTCAACTTCCCTATTTTAGAGGCAAGTGGCACTGGTTTCTATACTTTTTTTTTGTTTGCAGAGAAAAGGGAACTTTTATACATTGTTGGTGGGTATTACTCTTGAAAACTACTCTATGAACCCAATTTTATATTTTACCATAATAATTTTTAACACATCCGTAATAAGGTACTTTAAAAGCCTCTGGAGGCCTCACTAACATGTCAGTAGCTGCAAGCTTATTAGGCACCTGTCTCAAGAGGACAATTACTCCAGGAAGGTCACTAAGAGAAGGTACCGTGAGTGGTGTTCACCATCATGTGGCCAAGTCATAACCCCCAGTGACTCTGATTAGGTCATCTAAGTTTTGAGGGGAAACAAAGAACTATTTTGGATCGTTGTAATGACTGGGTTTAATTCACCCCTATTCCTCAGAAAACTATCCTTCACCTCAACAGTTATTTGGTGAACATGGTGATGACCTTGGCACCTACCACATCATCATTTATAACCAAATATTAATAACTATAACAATAGTCCTGTGTGTCTCTACAGCACATGTGACTCATGTTGGCATTTGTATAGCTTTGACTTGATTCAATATAATGTAGAGTTTAAGGGTGTGGGCTTTGTGTTCAAATTGCCAGGGCTCAAATTCTAGCTTTGATATTTGTTAGCTGTGTGACTTGGGGCAAGTTACCTAACCTATCTGTGCCTTAATTTCCTCATATGTAAGACGAATACAGTAATAATACTTGCAATGAATGACTGTTTTGAAAATTATGTGAAAATATAAAACATCTGGCACTGAGTAAACCCTGAACAAATATTACCTACTACCTACATAGCTATGAAAGCTCCAGACTGATGGGTAGGAGCAGGAACAAATGAGAACACTTTGAACTGAATGAATATGGAATTTGCAATAGTGCTTTCTGGAATTTGAAACATTAAGAAAAGCAAATACTTTTTTTTTTTTTTTCATTTCCTCCTATTCTCTTAAATTTTAAGGACTGGATATATATTTGGACAACTGAATAAACAAATATTTAAGGTAACATTTTTATACTTTTTGAGGTTCAAAAGAAGCTATAAAAGTCTAAAGCTTCAGGTATCCCCATTATTATGTGTCTGAATGTATAAAAGTGCAGGCACGTATGTGCAGGTGCACGTGTGTATGCATTCTTGAAAGTATGCCAATGAGCTCTAACTTGAAGGGCAAAATCATGGAAAATAAGGAAAACCAGGAATATAAAAAATAACACAATTATTTAAAAATAGTGAAAAAACCCCCAAAACATTCTCATACAAAAATGAAGGAAAGTTAATCAGACACGCTTTAACTTGTTCAATGAGTTTTAAGTATAAAATTAATAGATGAATTTAATAGATATGCAGTTTCAGCCTAATCATGAATAAAGATCTATGCGAAAAGTACTAATGAAAATGGAATTGTTGCTTTATTTTTATGATTGGAGTTTTCAATGCTCAAATATCTCTAAAAATCCAAAGAACATAGCCCCAAATCATAGACTAGCACAACTTGGTAATCAGTTCTGATGTACAGAATTTCCAGAAACGCAAAGCACCACCTATAACTATCAAGTGATTAAATAAAAGCCATTTTGTAACTACTGATATATACTCAAACCAAAGGGCCACGGAGTTTATTAAAATTTTATACACCAGGAAGAAAGTCAATGCCAACTAAAGTCTTGATTTTTTTTTATGGTTGGTTTTTAACTTCAGGTAATATAAAAATAAAATAAAGTTGCCTAACATTACCACTAGATATATAAATGACAAGAAAATTAAATAGGTTACACATATATATATATATATACATATAAATAAACTCAAATATTGAAAAAATCAACACTGCAAGATATTTTTAGGTTGGGACTAATAAACTTGAAAAAATGTGTTATTTCTCAATTTATTTTATTGATTTTTGAACAGGAAAATTATTTTACAATTTTGGGCTGTAATTATATGGCCTTATACTTGGCCTACGGTTATTTAAAAGCATAACTGGCAGTAGCACCAGTTAGAAAAGAGAAGATTTTTCATTTTACCTATAGAATATACATTTTAATGTATTTAGTCAGGGGACATTCAAAATCTATGCATAATAAAAATGGTAAAAAGGAAAATCCATGTCTAAACACCATATTTGAAAAGCCTAATGTGGCTACACAGCTATTACATCCATTGTATATAATGTATGTTATACAGTGACATGACTATTGGTCATGTCTAATTCTATAATGAATCAGTTTTGATTCTGAACTCACCTACTACTTATTTTTTCTACAACTAGAAGCCACGTAAAGTGTTTTCATCAATGGAATGCAAATGCCCAACTCGTGTTGGAAGAACCTGTTCCTGCTACCACACAGTGGAAAGATCTGGAAGAAACCATCCCGGCAGAGCAGGGAGACACCCAGTGTAGCAGCAGGATAGTCAGGAACTTAAAACCTTCCTTGATATGCTCCTAGTAGTAATCTTTATAACAAATATCTGTTCTTCTTATTGAGGCCCTTGGTGGAAAGCATAGGCGTTGGAGACAAGAGTAATAAAATAAAATGTCAAGTGACAATTATACATTTTTTAAAAAATAAAAAATGTAAATAGGTTATGCTTTTTGCTTTGTTAAAAGTAGTGACTTTTAAAAATCCTGAGTGTCTAGGGCCTTCATGTAATTCCTAATAGAATGTTCAAAAGCCTTAGTTCCTGTTTGTTACCAATTCAACAATTCTGGCAGTGACAAGGCATCCAAGAATGTCCCCCATGGCATCCCCCTCTCTCACCAACTCTCCTTCTCAAGGGGTCTCTAGTTTTTGATGGAGCCAAATATTTAAGGCAAGTATCCTCTGCGAAACAGAAACCGCGAATGTTGATCATATCTATGGTCCTTCAGTCCTGGATAACACGCCCTCACACGAATCCAGTTCTATTTTTAGGGGTAAAATTTAGGGGTACAAGGTGCATCATGACACCTTGTCTGTTTCCATACATAACTGGACACACATGGGATTATGTATTCAATTTCATTTCTTATAATCACTATGGGCACCTAGACGAAAATCTCCTTTGGTGTGTAAAGTTCACACAGGTTGGTACGTAACATTTTTATAATGATGATGCAGAGTCTTGCACACAATTATGTAAAATGGCAATCTGACCCTGAAGTATTTCGTTTTCAAAAAAATATCATTTAATGGGAGAAGGAGAATGGTCTCCAAATCCAATTTACTGTGTTTATGCCCATCTTCCTTTTACTCAAAAATAATGATATAAGTATTCTTAGGGTGGTGATAGAATAATAGAGCATTCTTTTTGTTTTTATCATTTAAAATTAAAAAGATTACATTTTGTTCACTCAAACTGCCTTAACTTAGTTAAGTTTTATTTTATTTTTACGCTGAAGGCCTAAAGCTTTTAACAGTACCTGGAAGCACTTGTTTTGCCCTTTTCAAAAATACAGACTTTAAAAATGCCCCATACATTACTTACTTGTTTAAGCTTCTTTAGATCTTCATCAAGTTCTAAGTTGTCCAAAATTACAGCAACAAACAAACTCAGGAGGATCTATAAAATGGTTAAATAACAATGAAAAAACCCACATGCTATAAGTATCACAAATTATTATATATAATATAGTATAGCTACCTAAAATATAGTGTATGCAAAATTCATTAAAAAGAAAATAAACATGCAATTTGACTCATTGCATAGGCATTTAAGGTATTTATCATAAATACATTAAAGGAAATTTCATATGTTAACTGAAATAAACAATATAAAATATTAACTTGTTTTATGAGGCCAGTTTTAAAAAGAAATTAAGAAAAACATTTTTTTTCTGCTTTAACAATCCCACCTCACAGATCATATCTAAGAAAATAATCTAAAGTATTGATGAAAAACTTATTAGTTTTTCACCTGCTTATGAGAGGGTTTTTTTGTAATTATCAAATACTGGAAATAATACCCAACTTTGCATAAATAATTAATAGCATTATAGAGATTTATATGGTTAAATTCATGGAGTCATTACAAGTTCTTATTGTGGTAGCTAGCCTTAAACATAGCTTTCATTGTTTTGAGCTCCTGGTACTCATGCCCTGTGTAGTCTCTTCCCACATTGGATATGATTGGCCTGTGTTAACCATTAGGTTATGGAAATTAATGGTGTGTGACCTTTTAAGGGAGGCACTAAAGTATTCTGTGGCTTTCGCCTTGTTTTCTTTTGGCTCACCTGCTCTGGTGGAAAGAAGTGCCATGTCCTGAGGATAATCAGGAAGCCCGATGGACAGGACCACATGTTAAGGAACTGACTGAGGCCTCCTGCCAACTCTGTGAGTGACCCATCCTACAAGTAGGTACTCCAGCCTCAGCCAACATCTTGACTGCTACCTCATGAGACATGGAGCTAGAAATACCTGGGTAATCATCTCTCAAGCTCCTAATCCAAAGTAGTAAATGTCTACTTGCTGGTAAGTATCTAACATGTGGGTAATTTGTTACATGGTAATACATGATTAGTACATTCATGAATTTTTATAGTATTGAAAAATGCTTATATTGCAATATTAAACTGGAGTACATATGGTAGGAATTCAACTATGTATAAGAAACAATAATAAAGGATGTGCTAGAAGAAGATACTTCAGAAATGTTAATGGTGCCCCTTTTCCTGTAAGGAAATAATGAATCCTCACTTCTCCTTTTTGTATTTCATGAAACTTTCTAAATTGAAAAACAAACAAACAAACAAACAAAAACCCCCCAAACTTATCTTTTATAACAAATAAGGTAAGAGAACAAAAACAACAAAATAGTAGAATTTTAAAAATATTTAAACTTCTAGTCCTTCTTCAGCTTTGGATTCTCTAAAGTTCAATATTGATTTATGATCTTTTTCATTCCTAATTTATATTCTTCCTTTCAATTTGCCTCTTAAAAAATTATTTACATTTGTTAATATTAGATGGATAACTGTGAAGGTTAGAAAGTTAGAAAGAAAATTTAGCCACAACTTTTGAGAACCAGTCAGATTATTAAGCAGAGTTAAATGACGAGCTTTTCCCCAAGTATATAAATATTAAATTATGACAGGATATGCTCAGCCCTCTTCTTTTTAAAAACCACTTAACAAAGACACTGGATGGTCTAGACCAGAGGTTGTTACTAACCCCACCACGTCTGCTACACTGATGGTCTAGATCAGAGGTTGTGACTAACCCCACCACGTCTGCTACACTGGATGGTCTAGCCCAGAGGTTGTGACTAATCCCATCACGTCTGCTACACTGCATGGTCTAGACCAGAGGTTGTGACTAACCCCATCACGTCTGCTACACTGGATGGTCTAGCCCAGAGGTTGTGACTAACCCCACCATGTCTGCTACACTGGATGGTCTAGCCCAGAGGTTGTGTCTAATCCCACCACATCTGCTACGCTGGATGGTCTAGACCAGAGGCTGTGACTAACCCCACCACGTCTGCTACACTAGATGATCTAGATCAGAGGTTGTGACTAACCCCACCATGTCTGCTACACTGCAGCTTGGCATCAGACTTACTCTAAATCAGACATTTTTTAAAGTGGAAATCTTGTAGGCCACTCCAAGTTTAGCTCCTTTTCCATGAACTTGATGATAAAAAGTAATATAAGGGAAGGAATTTACCTTCCTCTGAATCCTCACCTCCAATTCTGAGATGCCTACCTGCCTGTTTCCTTTTGCCAGGAAGAGCAATCTTACATCACTCCTATCACTCCTGGGCACTAGGGTTTCCCATCTCTCCACTGAATGTGCAAACACAAATTTAAAAAACAAACAAACAAAAAACAAAAAAGAAAGGGTTAAAAAAAAAAGAAGAAGAAAAAGAAGACTTCCATGCTCTCTCTCTCTTTCTTTTTTTTTTTTTTTTTTTTGAGACACTGACTTTCTCATCCTTGGTAGACTGCTGTGGCATCTTAGCTCATACCAGCGTCAAACTCTTGGGTTCAAGTGTCCTCTTGCCTCAGCCTCCCTAGTAGCTGAGACTACAGGTGCCCGCCACAATGCCCAGCTATTTTTTTAAATTATTATTAAATCATAGCTGTGTACATTAATGCAATCATGGGGTACCATGCGCTGGTTTTATATACAATTTGAAATATTTTCGTCAAACTGGTTAACATAGCCTTCCTGGCATTTTCTTAAATTATTGTGTTAAGACATTTATATTCTACATTTAGTGAGTTTCACATGTAATGCCCAGCTATTTTTAGAGACAGAGTCTTGCTCTTGCTTAGGCTGGTCTCCAGCTCCTGAGCTCCAGCAATCCACCAACCTAGGGTTACAGGCGTGAGCCTCAGTGCCAGGCCTTCCCCTTCCCTTTTCTGAGAGTTTTTCCTTTATAAATTCTTCCTCTTTCCCTTTGAGATGTATATAAATACTTTTAAAATCTAAATGAGCCCTTCACCAGTTTAACAACCGAGGAATGTTTTCTGTAAGGACCTCAGGGCTATCTTTTGGAAATAATGTACGTATCAAGGAAGATAATGCCTCTATCTCCCCTTCTGGGTGGAGGGTGGGAGTTGAACTTGGATACCTGCTTCAAGTTGTAAAACTGCCTACTTGTCATGGAAATATGAAAAGTTTAATTTTCCTGTGGATAAATGCAATCAGCTACCATGGCCATCCCGATCACCAGGTGATTTTAGGCTGAATGAGATTTAACAAATGGTGTTATCAGGTCTTCTTACTTGAGAACTAATTATTTTTAATCTTGAGAACATGTGTGGAACGTGGTGCTATGAAAGGGTGCAATGTCTTTCGGTCTTGGTGACCTTTTCAGTGCCTTCTCTGTGAGGAGCATTGCAGACTGCTCTCGTGCTTAATCCATAAGAAAACGGCTTTCTTTCTCTTCTTCCTTTATGAAGAGGTTTTCTGGGTTGGCAAGAGGGTTTAATTTTAATTATTTCCCCTGAACCAGACAGATGGCAGGCTGCTTAAGGACAGCGAGGTTGTGTTATTGGGTTAAATTCAACCAACAGCTGATTGGACTCCACCGATGTGTCAGGCACTGCCTGGTTGGAAACACAAATACAGCACTGAGCTGAGCTCACTGCAAGGAAGTTTGCAGTTGAATTAGGCAGACGTAGTTTGGCAACCTAGTGGAAAAGAGCACTTTGCTTGGAGTCAGAGACCTTGGGTAGCAAGTAGCCTCTGCCAGTTACAAGCAGCGCAGCAACCATAGCCCGTGATGAGTTTTAGAACTCTTGTTTGTCAGACGTTATGGGCATAAAAACAACAGCTGAACCCAGGGAAGCTCTCATGTTCTCATCTAGTTCTCCCTCAACATCAGTGACATTTAGTGCAGCCTAAACTATGTCTGAAAATATATAAATTTGAATATGTGAAGCTAAAGTAATTTTCTTGGTTTATCTACAAATGAATTTAATTTGGTTCACAATCCCTGCATTTCTGTTGATGGCTGAAAATAGTCTAACTTCCTCATTTCAACTTCCATTACGTTTGAACTCTGTTCCTTTTCTTTTAAGAGATAGTCTTCGTCATGATTAGCCTCTATGAGCTGGTCCTCTGTCCTCTGTCCCCCTCCCGGGCTCTGGGGTTTCTCTTTGCTCACCCGGCCACCGTCTCAGCTCCTGAAGGTCCAGCCAAGCTCTCTGATTCCCAGTAATAACCTCTGTGCATTTTCTAGAGCTGCTGTAATAAATGGCATATACTTGGTGGTTTAAAACAATGATATTTATTCTATCAAAATTCCGGTGGCCAGAAGTCTAAATGAATAGTCAGCAGGACCCAGATCCTCAAGAGCTGCAGGGGAGAATCTTCATTGTCTCCTCCGGCTCCTGGTGCCCCAGACATTCCTTGGCTTGTGGCTGCATAACTTTTTAATCTTGAGAACTTTTCTGCCTCCACCTTCACCAGACTTTCTCCTTGTCTGGTCTTCTGTCTCTTGTAATGACCCTTGCCATTAGATGTAGGGCCTGCCCAGATAATCCGGGATGATCTCATCACCAGATCCTTGCTTAAATTACATCTGCAAAGATCCTTTTCTAACAAAGTCATGCTCACTGGTTCGGAGGGTTAAGACAGGGACATATCTTTTGAGGGCACCATTCAACCCAATATATTTCCTGTCTGGTCTTTGACTTGAGCTCTTGTTCTTGACTCTGAGGGAAGCTTAGAATCTCTGCTATTGAACTTGGAATTAAGGGAGACTTATTCTTGGGGGATCTCCCAGGCCTTTCTACTTGAACCGCTCAGCAACTGCCCAGATCTTCTCCAGTTCTTCCCCTTGTCCACATTGGGTCCCAGCAGGGCTCTTCCACGTCGGGTCCCAGCAGGGCTCTTTCACCCCCAAGTTCAGACAAAAAGTGGGGTTAAGCCTTGGATGTCAAAACATGCCTAGATGGCTACAAACCCTGCTATCGTTCCCAAGCATGGAAACATGCTGTCTCTCTCCCCCTCTCCCCCATCTTTCTCTCTCTCCTCCACTCTAAGCCCTTCTGTCTCTCTCATGCCTCATCACAGAAAACATTCCTATTTCTTCTCATCAAGCAGAAATATGCAAGAATATTATATTGGAAGGGGTGGGGTGGGGAGGGCAGTCACACAAGTGTGAAGAGGGGCAATCAGAAACCAAACCCCACCAGAGTATAGCAAATGTAGTTCTGTACCATCTGGGTATTTAGATTTCTGAGAGCCTGTTGGGCACCTGAGTCAGAGGCATCCTCTGAACACTACTTAAGATTATGACACGTGCATAAACATTCTAAGAGTGCTCCCAAGATACAGGGTACCAAGGAGGAGGTTGCTTTTGGCAGGAATAGAACAGTGAGAAAGTCATTCCAGGGGGCTTTTTCAGTGCCTGGGGAGTGGGTAAGATTGGCCAGTGCCTGGCTTCCCAGAGGAGGGGGGTCAGACAGCTGGAGAGGCAGGTGGGGTGTCGGGGGCAGTTGGTCTGAGTGCCACAGATGGAGGTCGGAGACATGAGAGGGAGGCTGAAAGAGTCACAAAGTGATGGCATTAGTTTCTTTTCTGTTAAATTTTTCCTTTAAAAAGTTTTTGTTGTTGTTGTTGGTGTTGTTTTTATTTGTATTGTGTATGATGTAGTGACTTTAAGCTGGCTCATTGAAACAGTAACTAGGTAGTATTATGTTAAGTTTGACAAAGGGTTTTTAGGTATATAATTTTTTTAACCTTGTTTTTTAAAAGTACATTTTATATAATTTTCTTGTAGGAAAGAGAAAAATGTCACACTCAGAGCAGATGTCAGAGAGACAGCTGTGGGACGCGAGCTGTGTTTTCTCCTTGCTTCAGCAAGTGAGTCTGATTTCCGTGGAGGATGGGAGAAGGTCACACTGGGGAAGGGACCACCCTGCTCTGCTGGGAAAACGGTGCCACAACTTTGCAACAGGAAGCCCCAGACTTACAGAACTGGGCACAAGCTGGTGTGAGGGGGCTATCAAGAACAATATGAGAGAAAGTTTAATGTTTGTTTTAAACCAGCATAAACCCTACCTTTATTCAACAAACGTCTTTAGCCGTTTAGGCATTATTGTTTGATTAATGTGATGGCAAAGGCAGAAACTATTTAAAAGTGGAACCAGTCAGAAATGTGTGTGTGGAGCCTGAGTTATCTTCCGAAGCTCTGTTGGGACATGGATTCTTGTCTCCATGTCTCTGGTGTGGAGGGAACTGGGACAAGGTGACAATTTGGCTTTCAGGGTGAGAGATGACTAAAAACTCTGGTCTGTGGCCTTGAGTGTGTCTTTGGAATAGAAATAGAAGATTTGGGAGATGGCAAGCTGAGTTTGCAGCTGACTGCCAGGAGGTGAGGATTACCTTATAGTTCCTTTCTCTAATAAGGTGACATATCACTATGTTAAAGAAATGGAAGTGACGGGAGGTGGCATCTTGGCTTCCAGCATATTTAATTTATATTGTCCATGATAATAGAATTTCCCTACAAACCCAGGGCGGTGAGGCATTGTACTGAGAACTCACCCAAGTCAGCCACTTGGTAACACTTGGACTGACAGTTGTGGGAGTTGGTGACATATCCTAATTCTGAGAGCAGAACCACGCCACAGTTCTCTGGGTGTTCCCCTTTTTCTGTTTTTTTATAGGAAGCTGAGGTAGTGCTCATTAACATCCATGGCTACATCTGATTTTTAGTCAATGTTTACCTGCTACCAGTGCCATACATGCTGAGCCACAGGGTTCTCCATAACCATTAAATGTGATTTACAGGTTTACATTAAAATATTATTGATGCAATAAAGGATTTTTATGGGGACTTGCTGCATCAAATCACAAGAGTGTCATTATTCCTATGAGACACTTTTACCTTTATCCTTGGCCAGTTTTAAGTTATACAATCAATTTTTAATATTTACATTTATATAATATTTTGATTTAAAATACAGCATGGCATACTATGTCACTATTTTTTCAATTTTAGGGGAAAATTATATCATGAAAAAAGGCTAATGACACACCCCTTCCTTTCCTCTTGAGCTTTGGTGACGTGCACATAGACTTTCAATACAGTGGTGTTTACTTTGTGCAAAGCTTTAAAAAAAGAAATTCAAATATATATTCATGCACTGGCTGCTTTTAACAGGTATTATAATACCTGTTGTAATACTTTTATAATACTTGATTATATTAACATGCAATATAGTGTTCCTTCTACTGTGGAATACACAATCGATGTACTATAACCATCTTTTATGATCAATATTGATATGTTATGAATTAGTGATTTCAATGAAAAAGTAGAGAGTAATAAAATATTTCAGGTATCCAATTCTCTATTTCCCTCTGACTATAATGCCCAGTCCTAGGGTACTTTTAGCAGTGACAATGCATTCACTGTGGAAAACGCCACATATCAGGTTTCCTGAAGTCATTTACATGAATGACATCACGGAATTTTGACCTTCTCACTCAATGGATTTCAAAAGTGTATTTTCTAGTTTCAATGTGGCACCTGCCCCAGAGTCATACAAGTGGCTGGCTGCTCTAACATTCTTTATTCCTCATCTCTTTCTCCAACTCCTTCGTTTTTTCCTCTTCCCACTCCCCTGAGAAGTCCCAGAGTTACGTGAGCTAAGGGTTTGCTGGGCATGTGCTATGTTCAAGTTGTATCCATTTAACTACACACAAATTCATGTATCTTCCATTTTCCCATAATAAATTCCAGTCAAATTCAATAAATTACTGAAATGGTTGTGTTTACAAGCATAATTTGTCCAACTTTGTTGCGACATTCTGTCCTATGCACGATAGTTCTCATTCTTTCTACATAAGAATCACTTTTGAATTCATAAGACTCCGACTGCCAATAGTTACGGTTCGTTTTTGTGAGAAGGGAGCCTGATCATTTAGAGTGGATTTTCTTGGTGGAGAATTTCTATTGCAGTAGCAACATCCCCTATTTTGTATTCTGTCCCACCGTATATAGTCATGACCTCCCTCTCTATCTCCTTCCCTTTTCATTTCTTGTCACAAAGCTTACTTTTACCATTTTTTCTTTTTATATAGCTTAAAGATGGCCCTTTAGCTGAAATGTCACCTTTAATCTCATGTGTCTACTGTGAACGTTATTAATCATATCTTCTGAATTATTTTTAAGTATACAACAGAAGAACAACAGGAATCAGTGTCCCACAATCTGTTTCTTTCCATCACTTATAGTCACACTACCCTGTCTTGCAGCCTGTAGTATGAAATAATTCATCTTTCTATAAGGGTCAAAAAAAAGTCAACTGTAATCAGAGCAGTGTAAAATGGGATACATTCAACACACTTTTAAATAAATTCTACAAAATCAAGTTATTTAATTTACACTTTGGAATGCCCATTTCTGTCAGGAAAATATGATATTTTTAGCAAGCAATTGTTACCGAGGCAAAATCGAGAGATTGCTGTGTTAATTTCAGCACTTCAAAGGTAACAAAAAGACTGTCCACAGTGAACACTTAATTACATCTTCTCTCTTTTCAGTATTCACCTGGCAGGGCTTTCCTTTGAAGCAATAATAAAGGGGAAAACACTGCAGACAAAAAAATTTTATATATATATATCTATCTTTCAATTGATTGAGTCTTCCATAGGTTGTATCTCCAAATCATAGGCAAAAGTGGGTGAAAGGATGAATTTACCAAGCATTTTGTCAACTGCAGTCAATCAGAACAGAAACACCAAATACATACATGGCGGAAGAGGGAGATATTTAAAGGGACAAAAGATAGTGGTTATGAATATGCATTTGCTGCACACTTAAAGCTTGATTTTCATTGTGGGCTGACAAATTGGCGCCCCCAGGTGTGATGGAATAGCCTGCTGTTTTTTATTCCAGAATAAGCTGCAGGCCAACATTTTGTTTCTTGCTGCTTGGCACATGTCTGTCCCTGAGAATACTAAATCAGGAACTCACCAGGTTGTGTGGCACCACTGGTCAGCATGAACAAAAGATGAATCAGAGCTCACATTTTTACATAGGCTTCCCCTTCCCCCACCCAATTTGGGTTAACATGGGTTGTTGTATTTTTAAAAAGAACATACAATTAAACCAAGATGCTTATCCTAAGTAAGCTCAAGCCTAAAGACAGTCTCATGGAATAGATTTTAAGTTGTAAAAGTTGTTTGTTTATTTATTTTACAGGGAGGTCAAAAGGGAAATTAGTGTTTACTGGGTATGCAGTTTCAGTCTGGCAATATGAAAGCATTCTAGAGGTATGTTACCCAAGGGCACCTAGTGTCTTTTCAGCACAGGCCTAGCAGTGATAATCTTTGTTTTAATTTAGTTACATGAAGTATTTTCTTTCATTATATCAATTATTTCTCATTTAAAAATCATTTATAACTTAAAATGCTTCCATTGTTTACTTTTTTCTTTTTGGTTATAGACATAATAATCAGAGAAACCAGGTAAATATTCTAAAGCTTTAAATTTTTCATGTGACTCTGGCTAAGAAAGATCAATTTGAGTTTTATTTAAACAGTATATTTCATCTAGCTTACACTAGTCATAAAAAGCAAGTTGACATGCATTAAAGGCTTCAAGGTGAAAAGTAAAAATTGCAAACAATTCGAAGAAAAAATGGAATATTTTTGTTATTTAAGAGTGAAAAAAAATTTTTTTTTATTAAGTCATATATACATAGATCATGAACACATTTATGCCTTTGTGGGATTCAATGTGTTAAGTATTTGTACAAATTGGAGTGCTTACATCCTACTAATTACCTTAGCTTTCATCTCTTTTACTTAATCACAGTGTTAAGACATTTGTGTTCAATACTTGATAGATTTGACTTGTACTCTTGCAATATGCTCCATAGCTGTGGTCCCACCATTAAACCTCCCTCTATAAAACCTCCCCCTTCCCTTCCAATTCCCTTCCCCTTCCCTCCTTCATCCTGGGCTATAGTTGTGATTCATCTTTCATATGAAAGTGTGATTGATTATAAATTGGTTTCACAGTAGTACTAAGTACATTGAATATTCTTTTTTCCATTCATGAGATACTTTACTAAGAAGAAAGAATATTTTCCAGCTCCATCCATGTAAACATAAAAGAGGTAAAGTCTTCATCTTTTTAAGGCTGCATAGTATTCCACGGTATACATATACAATAGTTTATTAATTCATTCATGTTGATGGGCACTTGGGCTTCTTCCATGACTTGGAAATTATGAATTGAGCTGCAATGAACAATCTGATGCAAATATCTTTGTTGTCAAGTGATTTTGGTCTTTTGGATATACACCTAGTAGAGGAACTGCAGGATCAAATGGCAGCTGTACATTTAGATCCCTGAGTGTTCTCTGAACTTCTTTCCAAGAGGAACGTACTAGCTTGCATTCCCACCAGCAGTGCAGAAGTGTTCCCTTTTTTCTACAACCACGCCAATATCTGTAGTTTTGGGATTTTGTGGTGTGGGCTACTCTTACCAGAGTTAGATGATATCTCAAAGTGGTTTTGCTTTGCATTTCTCTGATGATTAAAGATGATGAGCATTTTTTTATGTGTCTGTAGACTGTGCACCTGTCTTCTTCAGAGAAGCTTCTGTTCATGTCTCTTGCCCACAATAAAATGGGATCACTTGTTCTTTTCTTATTAATAAGCTCTCTGTGGATTCTGGTTATTAGACCTTTGTTGGAAATATAACCTGCAGAAATACTCTCCCATTCTGAGGGCTGTCTACTTGATTTACTTATTGTGTTCATGGCAGTGCAGAAGCTTTTTAGTTTGATCAGATCCCAGTAATGTATTTTTGATGTTGCTTCAATTGCCGAGGGGGTCCTCTTCATAAAGTATTCTCACAGGCAAAATTTTTCAAGTGTTTTCCCTGCACTCTCTCCAAGAATTTTTGTAGTTCATGTCTTAAGTTTAAGTCCTTTAACCAGTGAGAGTCAATTTTTGTTAGACGAGAAAGGTGTGGGTCCAGTTTCAGTCTTCTACAAGTTGCCAGTCAATTCACCCAGTACTATTTGTTAAATAAGGAATCTTTCTCCCAATTTATATTTTTGATAGGCTTATCAAAGATCAAATGATAAGTGTCTGGGTTCATCTCTTGGTTTTCAATTCTGTTCCATACATCTACCTCTCTATTTTTGTGCCAGTACCATGCTGTTTTGATCACTACGGATTTATAGTATAGTTTGAAGTCTGGCAGCATGATTCCTCCTGATTTGTTTTTATTTCTGGGTAATGTCTTGGCTATTTGAGGTTTTTTCTATTTCCATATAAAACAAAGTACTATTTTTTCCAGGTCTTTAAAGTATGATAGAGGTGCTTTAATAGGGATTGCATTAAATCTGTAGATTGCTTTGGGTAGTATAGATATTTTAACAATTTTGATTCTTCCCAGACATGAACATGTTATTTTTCTCAATTTGTTAATATCTTCAGCTATATCTTTTTTCAGAGTTTCATAATTCTCTTTATAGAGATCTTTCACATCCTTTGTTAGGTACACTCCAACATATTTCACTTTCCTTGGCAATATTGTAAAGGGAATGAAGTCCTTGACTGTTTTTTCACCTTGACTATTGTTGGTATATATAAAGGCTACAGATTTGTGAATATTGATTTTGTATTCTGAGAAGTTGCTGTATTCCTTGATCACTTCTAGGAGTTTTGTAGTGGAGTCTCTGGGGTTTTCCAGATACAGATACACAATCATATCATCTGTGAGGAGTGACAGTTTGGTCTCCTCTGATCCTATTTGGATAACCTTGATCACTTTTCTTGCCTGATTGTGATGGCTAAGACTTCCATTACAATGTTAAAAAGCAGTGAAGAGAATGGGCAACTTTGCCTGGTTCCTGATCTGATTGGAAACAATTTCAATTTTACTCCATTCAATACAATATTGGCTGTGGGTTTGCTGTAGATGGCCTCTATCAGTTTAAGAAATGTTCCTTCTATACCTATTTTCTAAAGTGTTCTGATCAAGAAAGGATGCTGGTTATTATCAAAAGCTTTTTCTGCATCAATTGAAAGAATCATATGGTCTTGTTTTTGTTTTGTTTATGTGATGTATTATATTTATAGATTTATGTATATTGAATCATGCTTGGGACCCTGGGATGAAACCCACCTGGTCATGATGTATAATTTGTTTGATGTGCTGCTGAATTCTGTTTGCTAGGATCTTATTGAATATTTTTGCATCAATATTCATTAGAGATATTGGTCTATAATTTTCTTTTCTTGTTGGGTCTTTTCCTGGTTTGGGTATGAGGGTGATATTTGCTTCATAGAATGTGTTGGGAAGTATTCCTTCTTTTTCTATGTTTTAGAAAAGGTTAAGTAATATCGGTACTAGTTCCTCTTTAAAAGTTTGGTAGAATTCTGATGTGAAGCCATCTGGTCCTGGGAGACTTCTTATAGTTGATGCTATTTCAGAACTTGATATAGATTTGTTCAACATTTCCACTTCTTTCTGGCTAAGCCTAGAAAGGTGGCGTGTTTCCAAGTATTGGTCCATTTCCTTCAGATTATCATACTTCTAAGAATAGAGTTTTTTTTATAATATTCACGAAGGATTTTTTGAATTTCTGAGAATTCTGTTGTTATTTGGCCTTTATCATTCCTGATTGATGAAATTAGGGATTTTACTCTTTTACTTCTGGTTAGGTTAGCCAAAGGTTTATCTATTTTATTGACCTTTTCAAAAAACCAACTTTTGATTGATTGATCTGTTGTATAATTTTCTTGTTTTCAAGTTCATTTAATTCTGCTCTAATATTAGTTACTTCTTTTCTTCTGCTGGGTTTAGGGTTGGAATGTTCTTCCTGTTCAAGTTGCTTGAGATGTCCCATTAAATTTTTCACTGCCTCTCTTTCCATTCTTTTGAGGAAGGCTTGCAACCCTATAAATTTCCCTCTTAGGATTGCCTTTGCAGTATCCCAGAGGTTTTGTTAATTCATGTCTTCATTGTTGTTTTGTTCCAAGAATTTGGTAATTTCCTTTTTAATCTCATCTATGACCCAGCTATAATTCAGCATGAGGTTATTTGGTTTCCATGGTTTTGTGTGAGTATGCAGATTCCTGTTGGTACTGAGTTCAACTTTTATTCCCTAATGGTCCAAGAAAATAAAAGGAATAATTTCTATTCTTTTAAGTTTACTGAGGTTAGACTTGTGATGTAAGATGCGATCAATTTTGGAGGCTGTCCTATGAGCTGATGAGAAGGATGTGTATTCACTTTTGTTAGGATGAAATGTTCTGTAGATATCTGTTAAATCCAATTGTTGACTGATTATGTTTAAGTCTAAAATTTATTTGCTTAGTTTCTTATTGGAGGATCTATCCAACACTGCCAAAGGAGTCTTAAAATCTCTGATGATTATGATGCTGGAGGAAATCAAGTTGCTCATGTCTGTTAGAGTCTCTCTTATAAATTGAGGCACATTCTGGTTGGGTGCATAAATGTTAATAATTGAAATCTCATCATGTTGATTGTTGTCCTTAACAAATACGAAGTGCTCATCCTTAGCTTTCCTTACTTTTGTTGCTTTAAAGCCTATTGTATCTGCAAATAAAATTGCAACACCTGCTTTTTTCTGATTTCCATTTGCCTGAATTATAGATGACCAGCCCTTCATGCTGAGTCTATATTTATCTTTTAAGGTAATATGAGATTCTTGTATACAGCAGATATCTGGCTTGAGTTTTTGTATTCAGTTAGTCAACCTGTGCCTCTTTAGAGGACAATTTAAGCAATTCACATTAATTCAGAGTATTGATAAGTCTGGTAGTATTTTGGGTATCGAGTTTTACAAAGTCCAGTGACATTTTTAATCCTTTCACCACTGTGGAAGTTGGAGTTTGATCAAAAGTTTCTGAGTGAGTTTACTTTGGTGGTGGAGGATTGTGCTGTTCATTATGGAGGATAGGTCTAAGAATATCCTGGAGAGCTGGTTTAGTTATGGCAAATTTCTTCAACATGTGAATGTCATTAAAGTATTTAATTTCTCCATCATAAATGAAACTCAGTTTAGCTCAATACAGGATCCTGGGCTGAAAGTTATTTTGTTTAAGGAGATTAAAGGTCAATGAACACCCTTTTCTAGCTTGAAAAGTTTCAGCAGAGAGATCTGCAGTCATTATAATATTCTTCCCCCTGTGGGTTATGGTTTTCTGATGTCTGGCTGCTTGCAGAATTTTCTCCTTCATGTTAACTTTGGCAAAGTTAATTATAGTGTGTCTAGGAGATGTTTTATTTGGACTGAGTCATGCTGTGGTTCTGAAACTGTCTGCTATCTGGATTTCAGAATCTCATACCATGTTTGGGAAGTTTTCCTCTATTTTCTCTTGGAGTAGATCATCTGGGCCTTTCAAAGCAACCTCTTCTTTAGGGATTCCTATAAGGTGAATGTTTGTTCTTCTGGAATGGTCCCACAATTCTTTGAGGGAATGGTCAATTTTTGTTCTCTTCTTCTCATCCTCTTTGAGCATTTGGGAGCATTCAAAAGCTTTGTCTTCCACGTCAGAGATCCTTTCTTCTGCCTGCTCCATTCTGTTTCTGAGGGATTCTACTGTATTTCTCAGATCTTTGAGGGCTGCAAGTTCTTGCCTCAATGTGTCAAAATCTTTGGTGATTTTGTCTTTTAATTCATTGAATTCTTGAGACAACTTTTGAATTCTCCTTGAAATTCTAATTCCATCTTTACCTCCATCCGGTTGATCTTTTTTGCAATCCAAATTCTAAACTGGATTTCTAACATCTCAGCCATTTGTTTATGAATGGGATCATCTGGTGCATCTGTTTTGTCATTTCTTGGGGGAGTTGATCTACTCTGATTATTCACATTGCCAGAGTTTTTTCCGCTGATTACACCCCACGATTATTTTTCACCATTTGGCTAGATAAGCAGGTAAGGTGAGATTGGATTGAGGGCTCCTAGAGTTGTGGTTAACCAGCTCTTTGCCAAGGATTTGGGACTGGTGACTGTAGCTTTTTCCCTACAGCTTTGCAAAGGACCTGTACAGTATTACATTCTGAGGCCCTGGGGATATGCTTGGTGTGTTGGGGGGTTACGTGGCTCTGTCTTATATTCAGCTGGTCTTTGTCCCATCCTAATGGATCAGTGACTCTGGGTTGAAGTCTCAGCTGTAGAGAAATACAAGCAACTAAGACACCCTGCCCCCCTTGGGCAACAACTGGAAGAAGAAAATCAACTCTTCCCATTGCCACACAAGTAGAGTACCACCCGAGAGGGTCCTTGGGTGATTGGAGTTCCAAATCAATTGACCCAGTCAGTACCAACTCTCCAGTGGCAGAGTTCAAAAGGTCTCTAGCAACTAGATAGCAGAGATCTACTGGCTGCTCAAATATGGTTTGCTCAGATTCTCTGTGGATTCAGAAAGGCCCGCCCAGTAGCAGAGTTGAACCAGGGGGCTGGTATCTCCTTCCCCACCTTGCTTCTCTTTCATGTCTAGTCACTGGTAACCCCACGGGACTGTAGTCCTGCTCCCTCCAATAAGAAGATGTGCCAGGGCTTTGCACTTGCCAGAGTCAAAGGCAAGTCAATGCCCCCTTGGCCTCTGCCCTAGCCGGCTGGGGGAGCTGAGGCCTGTCCACTTCAGGTACTCAATGGTAACGAGGAAGTGTTCCACCTGAGCTCAGTCTGAACCTGAGGGTAACAAATCAGCAAATGATTTTCTCCCTCAGCCACCATGCCTTTGCCCCAGCTTCTCTGCAACACTGATATCCCTTTAGGGCAAGGTCTGGCTTCCTCTGGCAGCCCTCAGAGTTGGGAGGTGTCTTTCTAAGATTAGACCCCAGCAGGATCGCTCTAGTGTTGCCGAATCTTCATGGGAGGTGTCCCTGCACAGCTCCCAGGCAGCTCCCACAGTCAGGGAGGCAGCTGTGGCAGATGCTCTGGGAGTGCAGGGTGCATGGCTCCAGCAGCAGGGCAGGTGCACAGCGCTTGGTTCTGGCAGGGCAGAGAGTGGGGTGTGCAGCAGCTCTGGTAGGGTGGGGCAGGTGGCATATGGCTCTGGCAGGGTTGGGTGCACAGCAAGCAGCACTGGTAGAGTGGGGTGTGTGGTGGCTCCAGCAGGGTGAGGGTGCGGCTAGCAAACCTCCTCCTGCAGCTGGTTTGCACTTTTGCAGAGCCAAGCCCAACAGTCCTCCCAACTTTGTCTGCACTACTGCTGGGCTCACTGTTACAGTGCAGCTTTTCTACCATGGCCCTTGCAGTGGACATTCCAGTCTCTGCAGGGGTTAGGCTTCTGGACCATCAGGTGAGGGGGTAAGGGTGGACTGGCAGTTCAAAATCACAGGGAAAACATTAGTTCAACTTTCATGCCTCGCAAGAGAGTGCCCAGGGTCACAGCAGGGTCCCTCTGGAAAAGTTGTCCCCACTTCCTGCAACTCTCTCCCGTGAGGTGAGACAAGAGGTCTTTAGTTCACCGCTTGCTTGTAGAAAACCTACAGCGAGCAGAAAAACAAACAAAAAAAACCAACACTCTTGTGGGAAGGGACAGACACTTTTCCTTTGGGGTCAGTTTTGTACCTGAAATTTGCTTTCGGAGTCACAGCTTGCCTCAGCAGAGGTGGCGTACAGTTATCACTCTTCTCTCTCAGCTCGGTTCCCAGTCTTCAACTATATGGGGTACTTTCTGGTCATTATCCTTTCCTCTGGATGGGAGCTTCTGTTGAAAGCTGGCTCCACTTGGCTGTCTTTTCCCCACTTTTTTGAGACAGAGTCTCATTATGTCACCCTCAGTAGAGTGCTGTGGGATCACAGCTCACAGTAACCTCAAAATCTTGGGCTTAAGTGATTCTCTTGCCTCAGCCTCCCAAGTAGCTGGGACTACAGGTACCCGCCACAATGCACGGCTATTCTTTTTTATTTTTGTAGTTGCCATTGTTGTTTGGCAGGCCAAGGCTGGGTTTGAACCTGCCAGCTCTGTTGTATGTGGCTGGCACCCTACCTGATGAGGTACAGGTGCCAAGTTGGAAAATAATTTCTTGAGCATGAGTTCAAAATAAAGTATCAGTGAAAAACTGAGCATTTTGACCTAATTTGATCATTCCACAATATGACCATGTATTGAGGTATGACATTGTACCCTCTAAATATGTAGTATAGTAGTCCTGCCTTATTTAAAGTCTTGCTTTCTGTGGTTTCAGTTGCCCAAGATCACTACAGTCCAAAATACTCAGAGTTTTTTGAAAATGAGAGAGAGAGAGCACACATGTTCAAGGGAGCACATTCACAGACCTTATTACAGTACACTGCTATAACTGTCCTATTTTATTATACGTTATCATTGTTAATCTCTTACTGTGCCTAACTTAAACATTGAACTTTATCATAGGTATGGATACATGCATAGAAAACATGGTAGCATATGCAGAGGTCAGCACTACCCATGGTTTCAGGCATCCACTGGGAGTCTTGGAGCATATTTCCCAGGAAGAAAGGAGGACTATTGCATATATAATTATTATTTGTCAAATAAAAATTGTTAAAAAATGTGTCAAAAGACATCACAGACAAATTAAAATAACAGAATACTGCCCGAGAGTATTTGCAACATTTAGTCAGGAGATTAATATCCAGAATACGTACATATATCAATCCAACAAATGAATTTTAAAAAGACAAATTAGTTTTTAGAAAAATAGATAAAACAAATGATTAGGTCACAAGAAGGATGGCAACAGTCATATAAAAAGACACCCCATTATTAATAATTATGGAACTTCAAAAATGCAAGTTAAGGCATATTTATACCATTTTACTCAAAACATTATGAAAATCTTAAGTGTCAGACAGTTTCAAGATAGTGAGAACGTAAGAACACGGGAATTCTCAACCACTACACTTGGGAGTGTAAGTCAGTTTGTCTACAGAGCAGGGGTCTGCAAATTTTTTTTAAAGACCTAGGCAGTAAATATTTTAGACTTTCAGGCCCATAGGGTAACATGTAGGATATTATGTGGCTATTTACTTATATAGTCATTTAAAAAAATATGAACCATTTTTAGCTCACAGGCTATACAGGCACACGTGATACACCAGATTTGGTATCTGGGCACAAAGACCTCTTGTGTGCAGTGATTTCAACATATCCAAGATCTGGGCACTCTACTTTCTAGCATATTACCTAGAGAAACTCTCACACAAGTGGACAGAATGTATAAATCTATTATAACATTATAAAAATAAAAGCCTTGGAAAACAGTCTAAAAATCCACCAGGAAGGGAACTGATAAACAAATACAGCATATTCCATTAGTGGACAATTCCATTAGTATAACAATGACCAAATTAGCTTCATGCATATTATAATAAAAAGATCTGGCTCCGTGCCCGTAGCTCAGTGGTTAGGGCACCAGCACATGAACTGGGGTTGGTGGGTTGGAATCCAGCCCAGGCCTGCTAAAGACAAAAAGATCTCAGAAATAATATTTGGTAAAAAACTTAACTGCAGAATATATGTAGAGTCTGATACCATTTATTCTGAAAATTGCTTCTAAGGAGGTAAGAATTGGTAAGGAGGGAAAACACATGACTATAAATACATTAGACTCTCCAGAGCTGACTCTCCAGAATCCTTAAGTTGACCTCACTTTTATAGATTGGACACGCACCACATGTACGTGTCAGTACAGTGGGCCCCTTCTTTATGTTGACCACCTCTGTATGTTGACCAATTTGTTACAGTCCTTTGGGCAGTCAGCTTACAGAGATGCTACTGTAATTTGTCCTCAGCATGGAGTCTGGACAGTATAGGAGAAGAAGTGCTTGACCATTCTTGGGGGAGAGGATGGCCACCAGTTCACATGTTTTTCAAACTAATAAAAACATAGTATTAATCTCCAACATTTGTGGCATAAAATGTACTTAGATGATAACCTATATACAGGGTGTCCCAAAGTCACCCTAAGGCTGTCATATATAGGGAATGTAGGAAACGGTAGCTAAATGTACCTTTACAAAATATTCATTACACAATTTTACAAAATACGTGCAAATTATTCCCTGTCTTGGCCACCTCTTCGTAAAATTTTGTAATGCATATTCTGTAAATAAAGGTACATTTAGCTATAGTTTCCATTTTCCCTATGTGTAGCAACTTTTGAGATACCCTATATTTTTAACAGATGCATATATGGGGGAAACCTCTGCATTTGGTTGATTTTATGGATCACATTTACTGTCACATTCTAAAAACTCTGCAACAGGGATGTGCTTATCATCTGTGTGTATAGCTCATTTGCATTTTTCTTAGTCTTTAGCAAACTGAGTCTTCTTAGAAGTGATAATATTAAATTTAGTAAAAATTGATTCAAAAACTGGAAAATAAATTTATACTGAAGTTCTCATAGTCATTACCCAATAGAAGGGAGGAGAGAAGGGAGAGGGGTATTGGTCCAGGTAGCTGCATACATGATCCTTTCACCGGTAACAATACTCTACTTCTAGAAATTAAAATCATCTGAACTAATCTAATGAAATTTTAAAATTTATTAGTATATAGCTTTAACTGCTTACATCTTTTTATTTAAACATAAAGTCATTTTTGGTAATAGCTACAGTCATCCTCTTAATTGCAACTAAACATCCTGAAAAATACGAGGTTAACACACATACACACGACAACTTTGGAAACTGTCCATGATAATCTCCACTGTCAGATATAACAAAACATATAGCTCAGAGAAGTTTCCTGCTACTTCCAAAGTCACATATCTAGTCAGCAGCAGAGCTAGGAACTGAATCCAGATCTCTGGACCTCAGTTTTCTTACTATGGAACCATGTCACATTTACCAAACTGTTCTCATTGACATGTACGTAGACTTTTCAATTATCAATTGTTTTACAGTTAACAGAGCAAATGATTTCAATTTTTAAGTTTTAATACTGTTTTAAAAATCACAATACAAAAATTATAATAGGCATTTTGGACAGATACTTAAATCATTAGACTGAAGGAGAGGAATTAGATATGGGTTTTCAAGTTGTGCTTTATAGGTTTCTACAATCTCAGGTGAACCGTAGGAGTCTATGCATGTGCTTAAGTGTTGTACAATCAGTGCCATATTTTTAGCCCATAAAGAAGATTTAGACTGCCCAAGAAGGGTACGTACCAGTTCTAATATTTTATTTCATACTATTAGTGATCGCAGTAGAATTTCACTTAGAAAAATATTAATTTACTATATAATTTACTAGGCTAGATAGCCTTTTTCTTCCAACTTTCATACTTTGTGCCTCTGACTTATGAATCAAACCTATTTTTGATTGCAAAAAATCTGTGTACTGAGGGCAGCAAAGAATTATATTGTTTTATTACTGAGGGCAGCAAATAATTATATTGATTTGATTACTAGAAAATAATTAGATTGATATTCCATTAATAGATGATTTTAATTAAATCTATCTTGTATTTAATCCACAATCAATAATCTCTAAGTTATTCCATGGTTTTACAGTGACTTGAACACACAGTACGTGCCTAACAAACATTTGTTGAATTCATGAGTGAATGAATGAATGGATGGATGGGTGGATGGGTGGATGGATGGATGGGTGGTGGAGGGAGGGATAGATGACACAGACTTAAAGGTTCTGGAAGGAAAGAAGCAACATCCTCAGGGCTAAGTTGTACAAACATCAACATGACCAGATTCAGCTCTGAAAGCCAGCCCCCTTTCTACCGCCCAATACTCATTCGTTTTGTGAATATTTTAAAAGTCAACCCCAAGTAAAAAAATGCCAAAATTATTTCTGTGTAGTTCTACCATTTGAACCCATGACTGTATACCTCGTAACAATGTATCCACATAAACATTTTGATGGACATGTCTTAGTTTTGAAACCCTTTGCCTATAGTAAACGCAACTGCTAAGTTAACACGTCTGGTTTCTCAAGTACTTATTCAAAGTGCATATTTTTAGAATATGTGCAGATATTTAGAATTAGCAGTGACCTTACAGAGCATTTGTAATTTGTCTTGGTTTAGTGACTGCTGGGAAGAGGTTTGACTTGAAGAAAACAGATTTAGTGAAATCTTTAAACTTCATCATTTAGGGAAGCAGCAATAAACAGCATCAAGACTATGGACCAAAGCCTGATCAGACGGACCTGGGAACACTGCAGCCTGAACATTGACACTCCATGTGGCATCAGGAAAACCATGAAACTCTTCTAAGCCTCAGTTTCATCATCTGTTAGTTGGGAATATTACCGAACTTGTTTGTTACAAAGAATATGAATAATATTGTGAAACATTTTGCCAATCAGTAAATAGTAGCAGCTGATTTTATTTCATGTTTTTCTGTTACACCAAATAAAGAGAGCTGAACATGGAACTTTTAACATAATATTAGAGCTTAGATTTGTTTCTTAAATATGAAAACAGTCTTTATATGGGGATGTGCATTTGGCATTAGAAAGACCCAAGAGTTACATCCCTTAGTATGTCATAGGCTACATTTTGCAACTTTATTCTTTGTTTTTAATAGAAACACATTGAAGAGAAAAATCTGCTTGTGTGATAGAATTCTGTTTTACCCAGACTTTAGCATTCAGTTTTCAATGTGCTTTTACAATATTCGCATCCATGTGCTTTATCCCCCCCCCTTTTTTATTTTTCAGTTCCATGCAGCACAAAAACACTGTGTTGATTTGTAATTAACTGAGCCCTGAAGTCTACAGTTTCTGTCTTCAGTTTAATTACAGCTGTGAGGAGGATGTGGGGGAAATTGAAGATAGTGCCTCTACAGGATTAAAAAAGAAAAAAAAAACAAAAACCCCCCAAAAAACAGTGTAGTTCTGGTTTGATTCTGAGATCACCCAGGTGTGCGCAGGTGTGGATGTTTAGGGATAGTTAAATCAGTATGTAAATGTGAGATTTTCATTTTGCATTGTCTAGTTTTCCCTCTCGCAAAAACACTTGTACCTGAGGGAGACAACTTCTAACTTTATAAATCAAACGGTTCATTGATTTGTGGAAATTGAGAATGAAAGGGATCCCAGCCAACCGGACCACCCTGCACTTGTCCTTGGGCTCTCATTTTGAAATTGACAATAAGCCAAATATCTTCCAAGGCTCATCTCATTATGAATTCCAAGACATAATTGAAAAGAAATGCTAAACTCACCAGAGTGGCAAAGAGATGATAGAGAATGAAATAGACAGCAACCACAGGTGCCCACATATGTCCCACGGCATTTAGAGTTTGGTCCATTACGTCCACCCATCCTTCCTGGGTGAGGATCTGGAACATGGACATAAATGCCTACAGAGGAAAAGAACGGAGGCATTAAACACCAGCTCTCGGCCTGCATGCAATTTAAAATTAGTATTTGGTGTTTGAGGATGTTGATCTCAATGTTACTGATTTTTATCTGATTGATCAGGGGAAGAACAGTCTTGATTCAATAGATGGGGAAAGAGCTCAGAAAAAGGTCTTAAAATATCTACCTGTTCAGAATGGAAAACTGTTATAATTACCCTTCATTAAAATTAGACTTATTAGTGGTAAACACTGCTGAACAAATTAGAAAAAAAAAATTCAAGTCCTTTGCTTATTTGTTTTTATATTTTTTCCTTTCAGTGAGCTATTTATTATTTTTATTGTTATTATTATTATTTTTTTTTTTGCCCTTGATCCTAAGAGAAACTTATTTTTATAGTGAATTACATTTGATTGTCTAATGCATAGCAGAGACTAATAACCTTAATTTCCTTTTTATAGTAAACATCTATAAAATTATTTCAGCTATTATATTAAGAACATGTGACTCCTTAAAAAAGAAATATTTTTCTAAATGATACTGCCACGCAGAGCAAGTTAAAGACCAACACATTTTTCATGATTTTTAAAAAATTTTCAAGGCACAGGATCAAGACCATGGAAAAAGCCAAAACCAAAAAAAAAAAAAAAAAAAAAATGGAGCATTCCAACAAAAGCCAGCCAAGTTAAAAGTCTCATACTGTCTGCCAAGGTCTTTGGCTAGTTCCATTCTTACATGTTTTTCTAATTAAATATATGAGTATATGTGCAATCTTCTGATTCATATAGCCTATACATATGAGTGGCTAATAAATGCTTCTTCATGAGACTCTATAACAATGTCTGAAAAAAGTTGACAATTAGACTTTAGTAACTCTTTAAAAATGTCTTTATAGACTTCAGTACAAATAAGACATGAATTGAAGTCTCAAGTATTGGGATTTCAAGAAATAAAGTCCAGGATAATACAATGATGGACTGAGCCCCAGATAAAAAGCCTTGTTATACTGATAGGATTTTAGAGCCAAAAGGGAGCCTAAAGATAATGTAATCTGATTCTTTTGTTTTGAAGATAAGGAAAATGAGGCCCACAGTGATAACTGATTAATCCAAGACACTCTTCATCTAAGGCACTGAGAGAAGTAGCACTCCTAAGTAAATACGTTTCCATATGTTACATCCTGCATGCCCTGAAGTCTTATATCCACCCAGGGCTAGCCACACAGTCATCTCCTCCAGAGTAAGTTCCTTCAGTAGGGATCACTAACTTTTGCAGAAGTGTGATGTCCAATGCCAAATATGGTGGACCTATTTGATGAAATGAACCATAAAGTAGGAGACACATTTTTCAACTTATCCTTAGTATATGTGTAAAGCACTTGTCTTCTCCGTGAGTTCATTTTTAAATAATTTCATTATTTTACTAAATGTTTTGTTTATGAAGGTATGAAGTACATTGCTACTGATGCCTGACCACAGCACCAACCAAGGTCAACATGATATTTTCCTTTTCTAGGCAGTAGCTTTATCTCCTAACAATGCTTTAGAGACTTTTTCAAAACATCATTTAACCTCATAAATAGGGCAGAATTTATCTCTGAGGGCAACTAGTTTTTTGCCGTTATTTTCTGTTGAATATTTTTTATGTCCAAAGGTGAGGAATGTCAGTTCTAAAGATGATTCATATAAAATCATCAGATTGCTGTACTTTCTTTAACAAAGGTTTCATCAGTGTGAAAGCAAGTATGTGTCCTAATGATTCAACAGAACAGGTGTCTGCCAGTACAAAAGGAATTTTATTGAATATGTTTCTCCCTCCCCAGATGTAATAGGAAAGCTTGTGATAAAGCCAAATAGATTTGTTTTTCATACCTAGATTCCAAAAAAATTTAGGTATGCTATTCAGCTGCCTTGGGCACAAACCAACTTAATTTGTTTCCATCTTCTGTATTATCTTTGATGAATGCTCAGTTGCTATCTGTTCAGTAAATGCTTAGGCATCTGGAGCGGTGGGATTGTAATCTGTTGTGTGATAAGCAGTGTGGCAGCAGCACTGGGGTTCTCCTCCACACTTCCCAGCATCTCAGAAGAAAAAAACAATCTTAGCTCAAACCACCTGAAAGTTCATACTGAGAAGCTGTGAATTTTATTTGAGAGCAAAGCTTTCTGTTACAGTGGGATTTGTATGTGTATGGTGGCTTACATGAATAGACTAAGGACAGGTAGTGCATTAAATACTTCTACTACAGGCTGGAAATTAACTTGCACCCTGTTAAAGGGGCCTCATCAGTTTTGGTGAGATTTTTTTCGAGAGATTTAAATGCAAATGATAGTTTGTTTGAGACTGTGAATTAAATGCACTTCCTGACTTACATTACCTATAAGGCCTGTTTTCCTTATTTATTCAAACAAAGATTGTTAGTGGCTCCTAAAGGTGTGATGTACTGGTTTCTTCTCTTAAGAAATTTATAATCAAGAGGGAAAGAAGAAGATGAAAATGACTCCAAGAGAAGGAAGAATTAAAACTATGGTGTGTGGGCTGGCATGATGGCTCATGCCTGTAATCCTATAGCACTCCTGGAGGCCTAGGCAGGTGGATTGCTTGAGCTCAGAAGTTTGAGACCAGCCTGAGGAAGAGTGAGACCTCGTCTCTACCCAAAACAGAAAAGCTAGCTGTGGTGGGCAACTGTAGTTCCAGGTACTCCAGAGGCTGAGGCAAAAGGATCACTTGAGCCCACGAGTTTGAGGTTGTTGTGAACTATGACGCCATGACACTCTACTCAGGGCTACAGAGTGAGACTCTGTCTCAAAAAGCAAAAACAAACAAACAAACAAATAAAAAAACATGGTGTGTAAGAAAAATATAGCAAAGCTACCAAGGAGAAACATAGAAGAAGCAATTCTTCTTGGGTGAGTCAAGAACAGTTTTGAGGTGGGGGAAAAAAAAGAATAGTTTTGGGAAAATGATGACAATGGATCTTTGTAATCAAGATGAGCAGTCAGCAATGAACAAAGCCCTACAGTAGTCCAGTTTCTTTTCTCTGGACTACCAATTTGTATGTTATCCCATTTTCCTATCCTGTTGATCTTTTATTTCCTTGTTAGTTTGCATCTGCTTTTAATATTAAGAAAACCCGTTTTTTTAATCTGCCACAGGTATTTAATGTATTTTTCCTTACATATTTATCATAGTTTTACAAAGAAAGATTTTAAATTTCTGTGTGGTCTAATTTTCTATTCCTTTTACTGGAGGTGTTTTTATTTTGCTTAAAAGACTTCTCTCACTACAAAATGAGACATAAACTTGCCCATGGTTTTATGCAGTAATTTTACACTTTTCTTATTTTGTTATTTTAAACACATCAAACCTGAAATAACTGTTTAAATCAATTTAAATCTAGAATTTATTTTGGTGTAAATAATAAGACATGCTGTTTTGAACATTGTGGACTTGTAATATAACTTAAAGTCTCATAGAGCGATGCCTTTGACTTTGTTTTTATTAATAAGAATTGCCTTGTCTATATGGGTTTTTTTTGGGTTCCGTACAAAATGAAGAACAATTTTCTCCAGCTCTTCAAAGTATGATGTTGGTATTTTAATGGAGATTGCATTGAATCTGTAGATTGCCTTAGGAAGTACAGACGTTTTAATAATGTCAATTCTTCCCAGCCAAGAGCAAGGTATGTTCTTCCATTTGTTAATGTCTTCTGCTATTTCTTTTCTTCGGGTTTCATAATTCATTTTGTAGAGATCTTCACCTCTTTTATTAGGTATATTCCTAGGTTTTTCATTTTCTTTGAAGCTACTTTGAAGGGAATTGTGTCCTTGATTTGCTTTTCAACTTGGCTGTTATTGGCATATACAAAGACTATAATTTGTGGACACTGATTTTATACCTTGAGACATTACTGTATTTCTTGATCATGTCCAGGAGTCTTGTAGTTGAGTCTTTGGGGTTTTCTAAGTATAAGATCTTATCATTGGCAAAGTTTTTATAAAGAAGACTTCAATGGCAATTGCAACAACCTCAATGATAAACAAATGGGACTTAATTAAACTGAAAAGCTTCTGCACAGATAAGGACACAACAATTAAAGCAAACGGACAACCTTCAGAATGGGAAAAGATATTTACATGTTATGAATCTGACAAAGGGTTTATAACTAGGATCTACAAAGAGCTCAAATTAATCAACAAAAAAAGAGCAAAGAATCACAACATATATCACTGGGCAAGAGACACGAACAGAACCTTCTCTGAGGAAGACAGATGAATGGTTAGCAAACATGAACAAATGTTCATTGTCCCTAATCATCAGAGAAATGAAAATCAAAACCACTCTGAGATATCACCCAACCCAGCAAGATTAGTCCCAAAGTTGCAGATACTTGTGTGGATATGTAGAGAAGGGAACACTTTTACACTGTTGGTGGGACTGCACATGAATACAGTCTTTTTGGAAAGAAGTACAGAGAATCCTCGAAGAACTCCAATTAGGCTTCCAATTTGATCCTGCAATCCATCTTAGTAGGCATTTACCCAGAAGAAAAAAAATATCATTTTATTATAAGGACATTTGCACTAGACTGTTTATTGCAGCTCCATTTAAAATTGCCAAGATGTGGAAACAACATAAATGCCCACCAATCCAGGAATGGATTAACAAACTGTGGTATAGGCGGTATATATATATCATGGAATACTATTCAACCATAAAAATGATGGAGACTTTACGTCTTTTGTATTAACCTGGATGGAGTTGAAGGAGTTCTTAGTAAAGTATCACAAGAATAGAAAAGAAAGTATCCAATATACTCAATACTAATATGAAGCCAGCAGATGATCTAATACGTACCCACATAAGAGAAAAACTCAGTTCAATTCAAGTTGGAAGGGAGAACAGAGGAGAGAGGGGGATTGGTGTGCTCCCACTCAGGAACTTTTAGAGAACATGGCACCCCTCTTGGATGTGGGACACAGATACCAGAGGGACTCTACCTAACAAATGTGAACATTGTGACCTAGTTGTTTCTATACTCAACACATTAATCTGAAATAAGAAAAAAGAATCCAAGCACATATTTAATAAAGAAAAAATATTCAAATGTGTATTGCTCTATTTCTAAATTTTAATTTTTTTTATTAAATCACAGCTATGTACAATAATACAATCATGGGGTACAATGGTGCTGGTTTTATATACCATTTGCAATATTTTCATCAAACTGGTTAACATAGCCTTCACCACATTTTCTTAGTTATTGTGTTAAGATATTTATATTCTACACTTAGTAAATATCACATGTACCCTTGTAAGATGCACTGTAGGTGTGGTCCCACCGATTACCCTCCCTCTACCCATCCTTCTGCCTCCCCTCCCTCTCCCCTTTCCTCTTCTTCTTGGGCTATAATTGGGTTATAACTTTCATATGAAAGCTATAAATTGGTTTCATACTAGGGCTGAGCACATTGGATACTTTTCCTTCCATTCTTGAGATACTTTGCTAAGAAGAATATGTTCCAGCTCCATGCTTGTGAACATGAAGGAGGTAAAGTCTCCATCTTTCTTTAAGGCTGCATAATATTCCCTGGTGTACATATACCACAATTTATTAATCCACTCATGGGTTGATGGGCACTTGGGCTTCTTCCATGACTTAGCAATTATGAATTGGGTGGCAATAAACATTCTGATACAAATATCTTTTTTATAATGTAATTTTTGGTCTTCTGGATATATACCTAGTAGAGGAATTGTAGGATCGAATGGCAGGTCTACTTTTAGATCTCTAAGTGTTCTCCAAACATCTTTTCAAAAGGAACGTATTAGTTTGCATTCCCACTAGCAGTGTAGAAGTGTTCCCTTTTCTTCACATCCATGCCAACATCTCTGGTTTGGGGATTTTGTGATATGAGCTAATCTTACTGGAGTTAGATGATATCTCAAAGTAGTTTTGATTTGCATTTCTCTGATGATTAAGGATGATGAGCATTTTTTCATGTCTGTAGGCCATGTGCCTGTCTTCTTCAGAGAAGTTTCTCTTCAAGTCCCTTGCCCACCCTGAGATGGGATCACTTGTTCTTTTCTTGCTAATACGTTTGAGTTCTCTGTGGGTTTTGGTCATTAAACCTTTGTCGGAGACATAACCTGCAAATATCTTCTCCCATTCTGAGGGCTGTCTGCTTGCTTTACTTAAACTGTGTTCTTGGCTGTGCAGAAGCTTTTTAGTTTGATCTGGTCCCAGTAATGTATTTTTGGTGTTGCTTCAATTGCCTGGGGGGTCCTCCTCATAAAATATTCACCCAGGATGATTTCTTCAAGTGTTTTCCCTGCACTTTCTTCTAGTATTTTTATAGTTTCATGTCTTAGGTTTAAATCTTTTATCCAGTGACAGTCTATCTTAGTTAATGGTGAGAGGTGTGGGTCCAGTTTCAGTCTTCTACAGGTCGCCAGACAGTTCACCCAGCACTATTTGTTAAATATGGAATCTTTTCCCCACTGAATGTTTTTAATTGGCTTGTCAAAGATCAAATAATGGTAAGTAGCTGGGTTCAT
>CAUYPK010043734.1:0-28779 GCA_963574355.1 Loris lydekkerianus
AGTCCCTTGCTGGCTCCCTGTATCCTCAAAGGGATGATCATAGGCAGATCCCACCAGCCAGAGATGTCTGGAGTCTTGTCTCCCCAGATTCGCCAAGCCCAGTTACAGGGAAGCTGTTACTCAGCCGCCATTTTTAATCCCTCTAATTTTGGTTATTTATTTTCTTCTATTAGGTTTGGGGTTGGAATGTTCTTCCTTTTCCAGTTGCTTGTGATGTCCCATTAAGTTGTTAACTTCCTCTCTTCTGTTCTTTTGAGGAAGGCTTTAAGTTCTATAAATTTCCCTCTTTGCCCGGCCTTTGCAGTGTCCCAGAGGTTCTGATAGTTTGTGTCTTCATTGTCATTTTCTTCCAAAAAATTTGCAATTTCTTTCTTAATCTCATCTCTGACCCAGCTATCATTCAGCATAAGGTATTTAACTTTCATGTTTTTGTATGAGTATGCCAATTCCTGTTGTTACTCAGCTCAAGTTTTATTCAATGGTGGTCCAAGAAGATGCATGGAATAATTTCTATTCCTTTAAATTAACTGAGGTTAGACTTGTGGCCTAAGATGTGATCAATTTTGGAGTAAGTTCCATGGGCTGATGAGAAGTGTGCGTATTCAGTTTTGTTGGGATGAAATGTTCTATAGATGGCTGCGAAATCCAAATGCTGGATGGTTAGGTTTAAATCTAAAATTTCTTTGCTCAGCTTCTTGTTGGAGTATCAATCCAATACTGCCAAAGGAGTGTTAAAATCTCCTACTATTATGGAGCTGTAGGAAATCAAGTTGCTCATGTCAGTTAGAGTTTCTCTTATAAATTTAGGTGCATTTTGTTTTTGTGCATAGATATTAATAATTGAAATCTCATCATATTGAGTACTACCCTTTAACTAATATGAAGTGACCATTATCCTTCTTTACTTTTGTTGGTTTAAAGCCAATTGTATCTGAAAATAAAATTGCAACACCTGCTTTTTTATGGTTACCATTTGCCTGAAATATGGATGACCATCCTTTCACCTTGAGTCTGTATTTGTCTTTTAAGTTAAGATGTGACTCTTATATGCAGGAAATATCTGGCCTGAGTTTTTCTATCCAGTCAGCTAACCTATGCCTCTTCAGAGGACAGTTTAAGCCATTAAACAAATGTAGAATTTTGATAAGTCTGGTGAAGTTTTGAGTATCGTGTTTTTCAAAAGTCCAGTGGATATTTTGAATCCTTTTACCAGTGTGGAAGTTGGAGTTTGATCAGAAGTTTCTGAGTGAGTTTACTTTTGTGGTATAGGATTGGGTTGGTCATTATGGAGGCTAGGTCTGAGAATATCCTGAAGAGCTGATTTGGTTATGACTAATTTATTCAACATATGAATGTCATTAAAGTATTTAATTTCTCCATCATAGATGAAACTCAGTTTAGCTGGATACAAGATCCGGTGTTGGAAGTTATTTTGCTTTAGGTGATTAAAAGTCGATTACCATTCTCTTCTGGCTTGAAAAGTTTCGGCAGAGAGATCTGCAGTCGTTCTAATATTCTTCCCTTTGTACGTAATGGCTTTCTTTCACCTGGTAGCTTTGAGAATTTTCTCCTTCATATTAACTTCAGTAAAGTTAAATATGATATGCCTGGGGGATGTCTTATTTGGATTGAGTCGTGCTGGGGTTCTGAAGCTGTTTGCTACCTGTATTTCAGAATCTCTAGGCATGTCTGGAAAATTCTGTTTCATAATTTCATGCAGAAGGGCCTATGTGCCCAGCAAGGCCAGGTCATTGGTTTCAGGAATTCCAATGATTCAGATATTGGCCTTCTTCGATTTATCCCAGAGCTCTCTGAGAGAAAGATCCATTTTTGCTCTCCATTTCTCTTCCTCTTTGAGAGTTGTGGAGCATTCAAAGTCTTTGTCTTCAATGTCAGAAATCCTTTCTTCTGCCTGCTCCACTCTGTTACTGAGGGATTCTACTGTATTTTTCAGATTTTTGAGGGCTGCAAATTCTTGCTTTAGTGTGTCTAAGTCTTTGGTGGTTTTGTCTTTAAATTCGTTAAATTCTTGAGACAACTTTTGAATTTCTTCTCAAATTCCTAGTTCCATTTTCTTAATCTTGTTTGCCATCCAAATTCTGAATTAGATTTGTGACATCTCAGCCAGTTGATTGTGAATGGGATCTTCAATTACATCTGCCATATCTTTCCTTTGGGGGGGGGGGGTAATTCTGGTTATTCATGTTACCAGAGTTTTTTCCACTGATTCTGCCCCATGATTGGTTTACTCCCTTTGATTTCTCCCCTGGTGCTTTTTTGAGGACTTGTACAGTGCTGTGGCCTGAGACACTGGGGCCCTGTTTGGTGTAGAGGAGCTAAGTGATTGTCTTGTTTTCAGCAGGTTTCTGTTTAACCCTAGTGAAACAGTTATTCTGGGTTGATGTCTCAGCTGTGAATATATAGCAGCAATTATGTCACCCCGCCCCCCACAGGCAACAATTGGAAAAGGAAAATCAAACCTTCCTACAACCACACACCCAGGGCACCACCTGGATAGTCCCCAGGTGATTGGCTCAGTCCAAAAGGTCCAAATCAATTGTCTCAGTCAGCAGCTGTCTTGGCTGGGAGAGTTTAAGAGGTCTCTGGCAGCTGGATCACAGGGGTCTGGTGACTGCTCTATTATGGCTTGCTCCAGTGCAACGTGGAGTCAGGAGGAGCCACCCAGCAAATCTATCAGTCTGGGAAGGTAAATGCCTCCTTCCCCACCTTGCAGCTCTGTCACACCCAGTCACTGCTAGCCCCATAGGGTTGTGACCCAGTCAGTTGTCTACAGTGAGCAGATACTCCAGAGGTTTGCACCTGCCTAAATCACAGGGAAGTCTGTGTCTGCTCATGCAGGCCACTGCTCTCTGTCTTTATCCAGCAGAGGGTGGTGAGGCCTGTCAATCTTGGGCACTTGATAGAGGCTGGAGGTGTTCACTTGGTTCCAGTCCCGCCCTTATTTTATGTTACTGGGTGAACAAAACAACCCTGTGGGAGTTTGTTTCTGACCCTGCTGGATTCCTCTGTAGAGGAAAGACTGATTTGAGTTCCCAGAACCTGTGCCTCAGGCCCTGTCTTTACTCCTGCAGGTTTGTATTCACAGCACAATTAGTTGTCAGCTATAGCCTCTTGCCCTCCTTTGTCTATAGGCCGGTGATCCCCTGAGGGCCAGGGGCATCTTAGGCTCAGTAAAGCAGTCCTCTGTATCAGCCCCACCCTGGGAGTTTTCTGGCTCTGAGGGTGCATTTTCTAGCTTCTGTGTTCCACCCAGGTCAGTACCTCCTCAGGCAAACCCTTTACTCACAGGGCCTGTGTTTCAGTCCCAAGTCTGTTTTATGGTGGTTGCCATCTGAGAAGATGCTCGGCCTCATCTGCTTGCCCAGGGAGACAAGGGGAGTGGCTACAGGATATCTGGGGGTGGGCCTTGTTATTGCTGAAGATGGCTGTTTCTCTGCACCTCGGGGCACCACCACTCTGGTGTGATTCCCTCGTAGCTGACTATCGTCTCCTCACTCCTGTGCTGCAGAATCAGCACTAGCCAGCTGCAGTCCATGTCCTGTCTACACCTCTCAAGAGTTCATCCAAGAATCTGGACTCCTGGGGGGCAGGCCTCCAGACCACGGAGTGAAAGTGGGGGGGAGTGCTGGGAGCTCAGAGTTTCAGGTCGTAACACCAAGCTCATTGAGACCAAATGAGCAAATAAACAGATACAAAGGCTACCAGGCACACGAGCCCATAGATACAGAAGGAGACGGAAACACATAGATATACAGACAACACCCACGACAACAACAACATAAAAACAACTGCAATAAAAATAGTTTTAATCATAAAATAATTGAAAGAAAGAAAAAAAAAGAGAGAAAGAAGTGGTGTTAGTAGAAATGTTAAAAGAGAAGAAATAAGAAATTAAAATTAGAAAGCCTAGAAATAAAAAAATATATCTATATAAAACGTCATAATAAAAAATAATCAAAAGCTCCTCCAAGAAAATGGTGAGGAAAAAACAGAACAAAATAAAAAAAAAAAAAAAAGAAAGAAAAAAAAGGCAGGCACCAACTACAAAAAAATTATTGCATGTAGAAATATACCTATATACAGCCATATGTATGATGTACGGATCAACTTTCGTAGGAATATATTCATACTGCAATATACTTTCTGCACACCAAGTGGCCCTGTGAGTGGTTCCAAGGCTTATACCTGATTCACAGTTTATACTGTTACCATTGTAACCACCTTCCATGGCTGATCACCATTTTGGAATTTCTGTAAAAGTTTGTCGCCTAAGAATTGTGTAACCTTGGCTGTTCTTTTCCAGACAACACTTGCGACTGACCTTCCCACTCAGTGCAGGTGTCCATTCTTCTTAAATCTTTGCACTCTGCTCCCAGGTTCTCTTGCAAGCTGGTGACTGCAATTGGCTGTGCGGAAGGGTGCTGCTGGGTTCACGCGGCTTTAGCAGCTGTAGCCAGTTCCCGTGGCTGAAGCCAGTTCCCACAGCTGAAGCGGTTGTAGCTAGTTCCTGTGGTTGGAGCACTTGGGAACCTTATTCTGAGTTTTATGGTTTAGAGTTTCCCTTTTGGATCAGCACCCGCCAGTTCGCCGCACAGCCCTCCAACACCTGGGGGAAAGGTGCCTGCCCTTTGGGGTAGTTCAAAATGTCTGTTTCCTGGGCGAGATCTCTTCTCTTCAATTGTCCAATAGTTTGACCAGCTCCCCGTGGTTTTGAGTGGCTCTCCTTTTGGATGCCTCCCTCAGTTCAGGAATAAATATTAATCAATTGGGTTTTGTTAGCATTTACAAGCTGCTGTCCTCTGTAGGGGAGGGGCCTGCTGACCAGCACAGCCAAGCAGGGAAGAACATCTACAACAGATCTGTGGTTTTAAATTACCCCTCATATATAGCAATCCTCCAGTTCACTGAGCATCTCCAGCTGTCTGTCCACTCCAATAATCCACACACGGGGAAGGTCCAGACCCCCTTTCTTTCATTTACTTCTGATGTAATTTGGTTATTTTTTTCCTCCTGCTGGGCTTGGTATTGGATTGTGTTTACTTTTCTATTTCTTTGATATGATTCATTAGATTATTATGTGTTTTGGGGATGTAGGCAACTAATGCAACAAATCCCCCCTCTTAGGACTGCTTTTGCCGTGTCTCACAGGTTTTGATAGCTTATACATTCATCTTTGTCACCTAAAGGCAGTTAATGGTTTCCTTTTTTATCTCTTCCTTGACCCAACTGTCATTCAGCATAAAGTTCTTCAGTTCTCGTGTGGGGATGACAATTTTTGTTGTAGTCCAGTTCCACCTTTATTGCCTGGTGGACTTAGAAGATACAAGTTTCAATTTCAATTCTTTGGTTTTGTTGAGGTTTGATATGTGTCCTAAGGTATGATCTATTTTGAAGAATGTTCTATGGGCCAATGAGAAGAATATATATTCCTTAGCCTGGTATGTTCTGTATATGTCTATTAAGCACAGTTGTTCTTGTGTCATATTTAAGTTATTTTCCTCTTTGTTTAGTTTCTGTTTAGAGGATATATTCAGCTCTGTAAGTGTAGTGTTAATGTCCACTACTATTATGGTGTTATAGCATATCATGTTGTTCAGGGTAATTGAGGTCTGCTTCAAGAATCTGAGAGCATTTAAGTTGGGTGCAGAAATATTTAGAATTGAAATGTCTTCTTGTTGTATTGTTCCCTTGACCAATGTGAAGTGTCTCTTCTTGTTGTATTGTTCCCTTGACCAATGTGAAGCGTCTGTCCATCTTTGTCTTTTTTGACTTTAGTTGCTTTCAATTCACTTATATGTGAAAATGAGATTGCAACCCCTTTTTTATTCTAATTTCCATTTGTCTGAAATATTGTTTTCCATCTCTTTACACATGGCTGCGTGTGGATCCTGCAGGTAGCATATAGATTGCTTGTGCTTTTTAATCCAATCAGCCAGCCTATGCCTCTTCAGTGGGGAATTCAAGCCATTAACATTTGTTTAGAAAACTGATATGTGTGGTGGACTTCTATTCTATTTTGTGAAAGTCCATTGGTTAGTTTTATCTTTTGCATCATTGTGGAAACTAGGTTTTGTCCTTTAGATTTTGGGTGTGTAGTTTGAGATGTTCAGTGAATAGAATAGGTCTTTCTAAGTATTTTCTGAAGAGCTCATTTGTGGCAAAGTTCCTCAGTGTTTGTGTATCTGTAAAATAATTGATTTATCCATCAATTTTAAAGCCTAGCATAGGAAGATATAGAATTATGAGCTGAAAATTGTTTTGTTTAAGTGGGTTAAGGTAGATGACCATTCTGTCTGGCTTGAAAATTTTCATTTGATAATTCCGCAGTTACCCTGATGGATTTGCCCCAGTAAGTCAATTGGTGCTAACTCCTGTCTCCTTGCAGAACTTTCTCTTTCATCTTGACTTCAGACAGGTTCATGACAATGTGTCTAGGATTATCTCTGAGGAGAGATGACATAAATTTTGAAATATCTCTGAAAGGAGTTTTTTTGAATCTTTGCTGATACTTGGAAAATTTTTATTTATAATATCATTGAGTAGGGCTTCCGTACTTCAGGACTGTTCTTCTTGCCCTTTTGGGATACTTGTAATTCATATGTTTGAAAGCTTCATGAAGTTCCGTAATTCTGTCAGTGAACATTCTACTTTCTCTATCTTTTTCTTTTCTGTCCTTTTAACTGCCTGTGTTATATCAAGAGCTTTTCCCTCTACCTCTGAGATTCTTTCTTCTGCATGGTCTAATCTCTTATTGAAACTTTCTACTGCATCTTTAAGTTCTATGATTAACTGATTCAATTCCTTAAGCTCTGCTACATTCTTTCTATATTCTTCATATCATTCTTCCCTTATTTGATTCTGGTTTTGGAATCTTCTGTTTTGAATCCTCTTCAATAGCTACCTCCTCATCACTGGTGGGGGGTGAGATGTGTGCTGGATTTTTCTTCTGTTTCTTCCTTATAAGTGTTGTATTTTTGTCTGTTTCCTTGCCCTGATTTTTCTTTTTACTTCCTACTTCGTCTGAAGTTACCTTGTCTCTGACTTAAAATGTTGAAGTGTCCTTTTGGTATAGGACCAAAAGTAAAAGAAGATTGAAGAGTGAGAGGAGATAAAAGATAAAAAAAAAAAAAAAGATAAAATAATAATAATAATAATAAAAGAGAGAGAAAAGAGAATGGAAATAAAAGGGGAGACAAATTCCATCACTGGGGGTCTTGGTTGGGTAGATTCCTTGACATCTGCCACTCTTTGTCAGCCTGAGTAACCACAAGACTCCACTTCTACAAAATAGAGAAGATAAACAGAAATATTGCAAATCAAAACAATACAAATAAGCAAAAAACCTTAAGAAATAAAACTGAGACAAAAAAAGAACAGAAGCAGCAAATCTAGGAAAATGGAGCCCTTATAGAAGGAAACAATGAAAAATAATAATTACAAGAGAAGCAAAAACAAAAAAGGAAAATCCAGGAGGAAAATGTTGAAAAAATTTTTAAACAGGAAAAAAAAAAAAAAAATATATATATATATATATATATATATAGCCATGTATTGCCAGGGAAACAGGTGATCTTCTGAAATACGATATGTAATCACAATGGTAATACAATTGCTGTATAATGTAGAGCCTGGAAGCCTCTTTCTTGCTGAGGAGACCTGCTCCTGTCTTCTTGACTTCTTTCCCCTAATCCCCTTGGGGATTGGGTCGGGAGCTTAAATATCTCCTTAGCCTGCTTAATAGAGATGTTTCCACCATTCCAGACTGTGTCCCTTGGCCACACAGGTGCTTTTCCAGGAAAGCACGTGTTGCTCAAATCTCTCCAGAAGTGGCTGCCCTGCTTATCAGGTGCTAGAACCATCTTCACTATAGAAC
Source organism: Loris lydekkerianus (assembly GCA_963574355.1). Classification (NCBI taxonomy): domain Eukaryota; kingdom Metazoa; phylum Chordata; class Mammalia; order Primates; family Lorisidae; genus Loris; species Loris lydekkerianus. The sequence goes on from CAUYPK010043734.1 coordinate 7,895, forward strand.
CTTGAGGGCTATTCTTACAAAGTAACTTTTCCACAACGGCTGCCTCCAGCCTGCAGCCAAACAATGAAAGCTCTGCTCTGCCCAGTGGCTCATTCCTGGCTCCCAGATGCTGTTCAAAATCACTCACTCACTTGCCCCAGCTCTCCTGAAGTAACCTAATCAAGTACTCAGGTCCAAAAAAACCCTTTTGATGTCTCCCCTCCCTCCTGTTCCCAGAAGCCAGAGGTGCCTTGAGTCTTTTCTCCCCAATCTCACTAATCACAGCTGCAAAAAATCTGTCTCTAGTCTGCCATCTTTCTTCTCTCCTCCCAATGTTTCTATTTTTAGTAGAGATGGGGTACCACTCTTGCTTAAGCTGGTCTTGAACTTATGAGCTCACACAATCCACCTGCTTCAGCCGCCCAGAGTGCTAGGATTACAGTTGTGAACCACTGGCTCCACCTTTTTCTCTGTATCTATTTAAATGATCAAATGCTTTTTGTTTTACTACTATTTAATGTGGTGAATCACATTTATTTATTTATATATGTTGAACTATCCTTGCATTCCTGAGATGCAGTCCATTTTGTCATGGTAGACCATTTTTATTTGTTTGTTTGTTTTTGATTGTTTTGTTCAGATTGGTTTGCTAGTATTTTACTGAGGATTTTCCCATCTACTTTCATAAGGAATATTGGTCTGTACTTTTTTTTCTCTACTATGTCCTATGTCCTATGTCCTATGTACTATGTCTACTATGCTAAGGTTATTACGGCTTCATGGAATAAATTGAGGAGGACTTGCTTCTTCTTCATGTTATCCTACTCCCACACAGTTTTATCTAGTAATGTGAATGATTAGAGATGGTAACCAATTAGTACTAACATAAGTGGTTTCTAGACTTTAAGATTAAGAAATTAAATTAAATTTAAGCACAAAGAATGGAAATGAACTGAATGGTCAGGATTATGCAATCCTATATCTCACCCAAAATCTTTATAATTGACATCACCACTTCTTTTCACTGTCCATTCTCTTCAGATTTACTGTTTTGCTGGTAAGTGGCCTCAAAAATTTATCTCAGTTATTTCTATATTTATTTAAAATAAAATGCTAATAATTTTAGTCAATCCCCTTTAGTTCACATTCTCTAGAAACAGAAGGAAATAGCTGTGAAAAGGAACCTAGAGTCAGGGATTGTTCTGTCTGGATTTAAAATGTCAAGTTACATGATCAAAACTGATTTTAAGAAAAAATTACACTGTGTAAATGCTATAAAAATATAACTGAAATATAGCTAAAAGACATAAAGACCCCACTAAAAGTACTAAAATAAATTATAGTCTACATCAGTGGTTCTGAACCTTCATAATGTCATGGCCCTTTAATACAGTTCCTGTGGGTCATGACCCACAGGTTGAGAATTGTTGGTGTAAATGATTTGTTATTTAAATATTTATTCATATAAATATTAAATTAGAAAAAATATAATTAAAAATTTGGAGATGTGTGTGTATATTATCTTGGGTTTTTGTTTGTTTTTGTTTGTTTTCTTTATTTTTTTATTGTTAAATCATAGCTGTGTACATTTGTGCAATCAAGGGGTACAATGCACTGGTTTCATATACAATCTGAAATATTCTCATCAAACTGTTCAACGTAGCCTTCATGGCATTTTCTTAGTTATTGTATGTAGACATTTGTATTCTGCATTTAATAGGTTTCCCCTGTACCCATTCTAAGATGCACTGTAGGTGTGGCCCCACCCATTACCCTCCCTCCACCCTGACTTCCCCCCTCCCTTGGCCCTTTCCCCATAATCTTGTGCTATACTTGGGTTGTAGCCTTCATATGAAATCTATAAATTAGCTTCATAGTAGGGATGAGTACATTGAAGGTTATAGCCTTCATATGAAAGCTATAAATTAGCTTCATAGTAGGGATGAATACATTGAATACTTTTTCTTTCATTCTTGAGATACTTTGCTAAGAAGAATATGTTCCAGCTCCATCCATGTAAACATGAAAGAGGTAGAGTCTCCATCTTTCTTTAAGGCTGCATAATATTCCATGGTATACATGTACCACATTTGTTAATTCATTTGTGAGTCGATGGGCACTTGTGTTTCTTCCATGACTTAGCAATTATGAATTGGGCTGCAATAAACATTCTGGTACAGATGTCTTTGTTATATTGTGACTTTTGGTCTTCTGGGTATATAGCTAGTAGATGAATTGTAGGATCAAATGGTAGGTCTATTTAAATTGCACATTTTTAATTGCAGTAAATTAATTTTGTTTTTCTAAGTTGTTTTCTGAAAAGTCACTAATGAATATGTAGGTCGATGTGGGTAGGCTAGATATTTTAACAATAGTGATTCATCTCCACTAAAATTTAGGTCTCAATGAAGTCTTTCTTTGTATTTTTGAGACAGTCTTAAGCTGTTGCCCTAGGGAGAGTGCCGTGGCTTCACAGCTTACAGCAACCTCAAACTCTTAGGCTTAAATGATTCTCTTGCCTCAGCCTCCCTAGTAGCTGGGCCTAGAGTGCCCACCACATGCTCTGCTATTTTTTGGTTGCAGTTGCCGTTGTTGTTTTAGCTGGCCCTGGCCAGGTTCGAACCTGCCAGCTTCCGTGTCTGTGGCCAGTGCCCTACTCACTGAGCTATGGGTGCTGACCTAGATCTCAATGAAACTTTAAACAATTTTCTTTTATATGTTGCAGAATTTCTCTTTGATTTAAAAAAAATAAGAACAACAAAGACACTGAAAATAAGTTGAGTATAGGGAGCCCCCAGGTTATGAATAAGAAAGGCTCTGTAGGTTTGTTCGTAAGTTGAATTTGTATGTAAGTTAGAACAATACATTTACCCATTAGTTGTAATAGCCTCCACTCATAAGTCTGAGTGGTAAGTCAGTCGGATGTTTGAAACATGGAGACTTAGGGTAATAGCCACCATTCAAGTCAGATGTGTGTAACTCAAGGCACTGCCTTTACTTCGGTCTCGTTACACCATCTGCTCAAATGATTGCACTTAGGCCATCTTTGGTCTTCTTGTAATTTTGTTGTATAAGGCCTTATGTTTTTACTGGTATTATATTCATAAGAATAGAATTCAGACCATGAATTCATAGGCATCCTTGATTATTTTTTCTTTTCAATACTTGAAACTGATTTTAAAAATTTGAGCTTAACAGAAAGCTGCATTTGAAACTCATAGCTTTAGAAGCTTTGCTACTTTCTGCCAATTCAGAGCAATCTGTAATTGTACTAATTTTAGAATGTCTCATCTTGCTGAGTTTTATCTCATTTAACTATCTCATTATTGTAGCCTATTTATTTGTCTAGGAATTTAGAAGTAAGGAAGTCCTGTCTGATTATACTCAATACCTTTCCTATCACTGTAATTTTTTCCCTTTGTCATTTTTACTTAACACTTTCCAATTTTTGTTCCGTGGTTCCCTTACTTTTATCAAAGTAAAAATTAAATAGTATTATAATATTTTATCACAATCCCCACCATCTCCAATCCTGAGAGGCAAGCATTTTTAGGAATTCTTACAGTGATTCTTCTGGTGGTTTCACTCATAATGCTCAATAACCGTACCAATGTTTCTCAAGAAAAATTTTGACTCTCCTTTGCATAAGAATTAGCAATGTCAAGTACCCTCACCTAGCCACCCATGTTCTTCATTTTATTTGTTATATTATTTTAGTTTAGTCACTGCTTCATTTTCTACTTGAAATAGAATTATCTATATGCCTTGGCCAATCAGTTTCAGACAGTTGAAGACATTAATGTCTGATCCCTGTGTCAGACCTGGTCTGACATAATGGTTGTCCTGTTGGATTCTGACGTCAGAAGATGTCCGACATGTTTTTTTGGTTGTGTTTCTTCACCTGCTCCCCCTGCTGGACACATTTCCTCCCTGGTTGCGTCCTCTTTCTGTTTTGATGTGAACAAGTGTGCGTTGTGTTTGTGCTGTTGTGCTTGTAGAAACGTGGCCGGCACACAATAAACAAATGCTGAGTTGTGTGTGGGAGGCAAAAAGAAAAAAAAAAGTGATGGGAAAGGGTTAGTGCTCCAATTTTTCTGTCAGGTAATTTTTAAATTCTGTCAGGTAATTTTTCTTTACAATGGCACCACCAGTAACATTTTATATTCCATTTATAACCTTAACTAAATACTGTATAAGTTGATGCTTGAAACACGATACAGAGCATTGACATGGCTATAGTTGTGTGTCCACTGCCCAACTAGGGACAACACACGTTTTAACTTCTACATACCCAATATCACATACCCAGACCCAAATGAGAAGCATGTGGCGTAAATACCAAATATACTTTTTGCATACCCCTCTTATCTCCTTAAATCATGCCACACTGTACTTGTTTTTCAAACGAGCCATGGTTTTTTTAGCACAGCTCTTTATGTTTCCAGGAATTTCTCACTGTCCCTACATTTTCCTAGATGAGGGAATAAATATATGCATTCCTCAGCACAGCACTAAGAATCTTCAGTTCCCTATTCACTTCTACTAGTGGGTTATAAGTACTAATTGAAATTCATCTCATTTTTCTTAAAGGACATTCTTCTTAGAGTCCACTGACTTTATGATCTAATTTGAACCTATCATTTTCTAGGCTTATTACAGAGAAGTCACTCTAATACACACATTTGTTTCCCTGCATTCTAAATTTAGTCGCCTTGTTTCTTTTTCTTGATTTTTGTCCTTTTTTTTTTTTTTTCTGGAGTACAACCTCAAGAAATTTCCTCAGAAAGCTTATATCAAAAGTGATTTCATTCATTGCTATAAGAATTGCATTTTTTTTTTTTTTTGCATACACAATTGAGTATCAGTTTTTTTTCAGGTAGAATTGTAGGTTAACCATTTGTAAATCTGTCAGTGCTATTTTTGTTCCTTCACAGATTTTATATTCTCTCTCTCTTTAAGATTTTAAGAAATTTGTCTAATTTTAGTGTCATGAAATTTCACAGGGATGTTTATATATGTGGAGTTTTTTAGGCTCATCTTTCTAGGCATTCTAAGGATCCTTTTTATTTTGCTTGTATTTCTTTAACCAACCAAATTGCTTACCTTTCTCTTCATTGTTTGTGAATTTACCTTTTACTTATCACACATTGAAATTTACTTTGATGTTCAGTTCCTGGGTGCGGTGGCTCAGGCCTGTAACCTAGCACTCTGGGAATCCATGTGGGTGGAGCTCATGAGTTCAAGACCAGCCTCAGCAAAAGCGAGACTCAATTTCTACTAAATATAGAAAGAAAAAAAGAACTGAGAATCACTTGAGCCCAAGAGTTAGAGATTGCTGTGAACTATGACACCACGACACTCTACTCAGGGTGATAGTTTGAAACTCTGTCTCAAAATAAAATAAAATAAAATAAAATAAAATAAAATAGGCAAACAAAAGGCAAAACTTTTCCTTTGTCCCCCAAATTTCTTGCACCACCTCTTTGCAGTCAGCTTTTCCACTTGTCCTTGACTTCTGATGTGTTCCATGTTCCTACAAATTTTATCGTTTAAATAAAATCACACAGTATATAAAATTCCAAATCAAACTTCTTTTACTTTGTTTTATTTTATTAGTTAGTATATTCCATGTATACATGTAATATAGTTTGCTCATTATTTCTTCCATCAGTTAAAGGATATTGGATTATTTCTAGTTTTGGACAATTGTGAATAAAGCTTGTATAAATTCACATACATGTTGTTGTGTGAACATAGGTTTTCATTTCATTTGGGTTTAAATACTTAGGAAAAGGTCTGTTCTGTATCTTGTATGCTTGAATACATAAGAAACTGCCAGATTTTTTCCTAAAGTGCTGTAAGATTTTGCATTCTTACCAACCGTGTGTGAAAGTTCCAGGTATTCCACACCTCACCAGCATTTGATATCATACACTGTTTTTGATCTGAAGTATTTTGTTGGAAGCGCATTGGTTTTTTAAAATTTTCATTTCACTAATGAACAAAATATTGAACTTTTATTCATGGGCTAATTTACCATCTTTAAATCTTTGGTGAAATTTCTGTCCATATATTTTACCCAGCATAGAGCTGAGTAGTTTCTTTTCCTACTATTGAGGTGTCGGCATTCTTCATGTATTCTAGACACAGTTCCTTTTCAGAAACGTATTTTACAAAATTTCCTCCAAGGCTGTGCCCTATGTTTTCATTCCCTTAAAGAGTGTGTTTCATGGCGGAAAGGTTTTTCATTTTGATGCTGTCCAGTTTACTTTGTTTACGGATTGTGCTTTTGGTATTATAACTAAGAACTCTTCACCCAAGATCCCAAAGATCTTCTCCTCTATTTTCTTCTAGAAGTTTTATAGTTTTAAGTTTACATTTAGTTCTATGATCCATTTTGAGTTCTTAGTTGCATAAATCAAAGTTCTTTTCTTTTGTGTGCTGTTAGTTATCTAGACCTAGTTCTTTAGCAGGATTAATTTGAGGGTCAATCCTCCAGCATCTTCTTGCATTAAGGGTTGCCATTTTAGAAGGGCAATACCCTTCCTAGTCTGAGATAAGTTTATTTTCTTCCTCAGAGAATATTGAGATTTTTCTCTCTCTTTCTTCTCTCTTCCTCCACCCTTCCCTCCCTCTCTTCTCTCTCTTATTTATTTATTCACTTATGTAATTTTTTTTGAGACAGAGTCTTACTCTGTTACCCAGGCCAGAGTGCCATGGCGCCAGCCTAGCTCATAGCAACCACAGACTCCTGGGTTCAAGAGATCCTCCTGCCTCAGCCTCCACAGTAGCTAGGACTACAGGCACCTGCCACAATACCCAGAAAATTTTTCTATTCTTAGTGGAGATAGGGTCTCAGTCTCACTCAGGCTTTTCTTGAACTCCTGAGCTCAAGGGATCTGCCTACCTCAGCCTCCCAGAGAGCTGAGATTACAGGCATGAGCCACCACACCCAGCCTGAGATTCTCTCTGTAACAGCAGTTATATTAAAATTTCATGACCATATACCCTAATCTGAGGCTCTTTTATTCAATATGCTGGATACTTGTTTGGAATATCAATAAATAAACGTTTCAACAAAGCAAAGTTGGCAGATGAAAGGGATTCCAGGGTGTTTTGCTTAGTAGGAGCAAAGAAAGGAGAGGAAACAATCAAAGGAGATGAAAGTAAAATATATGGCACTTGAAACCACACATCAGAAAATAAGATGTTGGGAAGAAACCCCCTAAGCTAAAGAGATTGAGCCACATTCTGTGGGGGCCCTGGAGCAGCTTGTTCTTCATGTCTGCAGCCCAGGACACTCACTCTTCTTTCTGGTGGTGGGGAGTGCCGTGCAGGACCCAGCCTAATGGGCACGGCCCACCTGTCTAACTCTAGTCATCCAAGGCTCTAGCCACAGTAGGATGCTGAAAGAATGGTGGGCTAGGTGAATGTGGTGGGATAACGGGGCAACAGTCTGTCGTGGATTTAAAGGGAGCCCAGGCAACATGGCTTTGTGCCCCCTCCAGCCTCCTTCAGCTGCCCACCACTCGCGCAGAGGAGGTGGTGGGTGGGACTGTCGCACCACTTCATGTAGCAACTTGTGAAGTCTCACAACCACTCACTGCAGTCCCCTACTTTGTTCTCATCACAAAACTTTCATTCCAGTTGTTACCATCTGTACTTTAGGAATTCTCTAATGCCAGTGTTTTTCAAAGACAAGGATCTAGGACTCTCCACAAATGAATAGCTCTCTTATCTGTCTACATGTCCTTATCCCATACTTCCTTATCTTTCATATGTCAGGGAGGCCCTTCTGAAGAAAAAGAAAAATAGAAGGGCAAATAATTTGTATTGTCTCAGCGGAGTGGATATTCCCAGGACCATGTCCACAGCAAATGTTTGAAACACGCCAGCAGCTGTGTAGGAGAGCAAGGTGCTGGAGGAAACCAAATTTGTCTCCCATCAGCAAAGGCCCTGACATTAACAGGCTGATCAACTGAGGAGGGACGATGGGGAACCTGGTGGTTGTAAACAAGTGTCAGCAGATGCCTCACTCTGTGCTTGGGGCCGTTTGAGGAAAACTCAAAGAAGAGACAGATACTGGATGACCTTCCAGAACCTCTGGTGCCTCTGCCCTTTGGTGGAGCACTTGGTCTATAATTTGTATATATGGCTTAACTCTTCACCCTTTGTTCTCCTTATATCAGCTTCTGTAAGAAGTCTGTGGACTGTAGCTGGGCTGCAGAAAGTTCATTGCATGTCTATGGAGAGAGAATTATAAATAGTGAGAGCAAGCATTCAATAATCCTTCTAGAAATCTGAAATTTCGGTGAAGTTAGGTACATGGATTCTGTATTTTACACATTTATTTATTCTTGACAGATCAAGATTTTAAGTTAAATCTACCCCATCAGCAGTTCTGCTCAATAGGAACTATGAATGAAAAATAGTGCATTTCTTGGACTATTTTAACATTATAAATCATTCTATTTTATACTTTCTCAAAGAGCATTTTTATGTTATCTGTACCATCTCCCCTCCACACAAAAGGAAAAGAAGAGAAAAATAGTCTACCAAAATAATTTAAACTTATAATGATCAAACCCATTCAGTTTTTCCTTGAATTTCAATCAGACATGTGTTTGCCTCTGGTCAGTGTCTTGTTTCCATCTCACTAAGATTATGTCAGAAGTGAAAAAAATATTTTAAAGTCCTCCCTTTTTTTTCATTTTCTTCTTCTAATTTCCTATTTTGTATTCTCCTGCAGTTTCTTGTTATTGATTTGAAGACCAAGCAAGTTGAACATTTTGCAGGACTTTATATGAATGTAAATGAGCCTGAAAGAATGTTGCTTTTTAAACATTTGATCTTTCTCTCTCTCTCTCTCTCTCTCTCTCTCTCTCTCTCTCTCATTTTAGGTGGTTCTTTTTTCAGTGCTCCTCATCCTTGACTAACACACCTCAGAGGCTCCCTCTTGGTAACTCAATCAAAGCTGAGTGCATCTTGCTCAGGGAAGCTGAGCACATCTTGCTCAGGGAAGATGAGCGTATGGCTTCCTTCCCCTGCAGGGAACATGTGCACCTGAACCACAGAAGTGGACAGCACATCCACACCTCAACAGTTGGATGCTTTTGTTTCCCAGGAATCATGAAGAGAGCTGAGCACTGCATTGGTGAGCTGAGTCAAAGGTGTCAGATTGTGAAATAAATCTGCAAAGGCTGAGCTTCTGGAACACAAAACTTTCTCACTTCTACCTGACATCTCTTTCCAGATGCCTGTATGGTATTGGAATGTCTAATGCAAGAACTGTGCAGACATCTAAATTCTCTGAGGTACATTTTGTGAACATCTTATTCTTCCTAACTTAGATGTTATCAACAAGAAATAAGGAAAAGGAATGGGTTGAAATGCCAGGAGGCTTTATTTTAACTTTATACTTTCAAATAATTGCAAAGCGCATACATACATAAATCCAGACTGTTAGCTCTAGAGTTGATTGGTACCTATGATTTCAAACCTAAATAGTCAAGGGGACAGGTAAACAGCATACAGAGGTTGGGATACCCTCTAAAAGTATAAAACACTTTGCTTCATTAGTCTTTTTAAGCAGAATCATTTCCAGGGGGGAGAAATCTTCCATTTTTCATAGGACTAATTAAATTACAATTACCAAATTTCCAATCAACTAGCAACATTTCTTTAGAGCATACTTCATACATATGATCATTCTAGCACTCAGAAGGAGGAATCTCTATTAAATTTAATTACTCATTCTTGCCAAACTAATGCTTCCGGAGGCTTCACATACGTATAGTTACATCTGGCGTCAGAATTAGCTGTTTCTATTTCTCATTCTCCCTCTAGACTGCAAATTCCTTGAGGGAAAATATTAAGTTTTATATACCCATAGAGTTTTATCAAGTTTTATCCCCCTCAGCACTTAGCACATCTAGTTTTCTATATATAAGATGCTCAAAGAATTTTAGCTAACATGAAACACTAGCTGAATAGTAGACTTATCCCCTATTTGGGGTTCAAATAAGAGACATAACCAGAGTTGGGAGACATGTTACTTATTACTTTATTAATTCATCCTAAAAAATATTTATCTTGCACTTATAGACTGCTAAGGTTATAGTTTGGGGAAAAAAGATAGATATCGTGTAGTCAGTGCCTGCCTGGAGTACAACCTAAGGTTAGTTTCATGTCTGGCACAGCACCTGATGTGATGGCACCAGGGGGAGTTATGGTCCTCCCCTTCCCACCTCAGATTCTTAGTATTTATATAACCACACTCAGGATCCCCCTGATCCTTGCTTGATTGCTGTGAGGAGTGAGAGTAAGAGAAATGATTGCCATTTATGTTCCTTATACCCTAACCAAACAAGCAGCCAAATCACCAAAAACCCAGAAATTCTCCAAACTATCTCATCCTTGCTGAGTTACTTCCAAGATTACCTGTTCTTTGCCCCCACCACTAGCATACAGAACAGAGTCAAAGCAGTGTTTCAGTCAGGAGGAAAAGATGCTATAGAGCTCAAGAACTGCGTTCAAAACTTGATCACTGTAGCCCAGTGTTTTTTATCCTCTTTTATCTCTCTCATGGCACATTTGAACCTGTAGTTAAACTTCCCACAGCACACTTCAATTGTGTTGATCAAAAAAAAAAAAAAAAAAAAAAAAAGAGAGAGAGAGAGAGACAGAGTAAGAAAAAGAATATACTTACTGTGCTTTGAATTTATTTTGAAAATAATTTAGTGAATGATCTTTAATAATTTTTCACAGCACACCTAAGATCCTCTCACAGCTCATCAGTTGAAAGTCACTACAATAGGTGTTAGGTCTATAGACTTATGTAAGTCACTTGCCTTTTCTGGACTTCCTTTTTCTTGACTGTTCCTAAAAAATTTAGATGCTCAAAAAGTTAAATTAATTATGAACATTATGGAATAGAAATAGTATTAATAGTATAAATTTGAGCCTTTAGAAAATATTATGTGAAAGCTTGGTGCTAGCTCAATTCAGGCCAGAAAGGAAAATTTACCATCTGATTTCCCTGATATGTAGAGAAGATTATTGAGCAGCCAGTAGACTAGAACTGTACAAAAAACTAATTTGTTACCTCTTCTTCCACTGATGTAAGAGATGTCCCTCCAGTGCTCTGTGGTTGCTGTAACCATATTTCTGGAATACTGCCACTTAATTGGACAGCAAGCAATCTGTCTTAGTTTGAGTTTCTTTCTAAGCAGAGATTGAGATAAGAACTTCAGTGCAGTTAATTTTCTTGGGCGGTTAACATAATAAGCAGGAGTGAAAACCTACAGAAATTAAGATATAAGGGGAGGAAAAACTTTTACAAGGATCCATTATCAAGGGAGGTAGCGTGGACAATGAAGCCTTGACTTTATTATCCCTCAAAATAATCTATGTAAAGAACAGAAAAGCAAGGGCTTCATCTCTTATTGATGAAGGGTTGCTTTGGCAAGGCTAACTCCCCTGTATTTATAAAAGGACAATGAAGTCAGGATGAATATGTAGCCATCGATATCTGGAATTTTGGAGAATGATTGCTGCAGTCAGGCAGAAATGCTTAGTCTCTGCTTAATACAAAATGTTGTCAATAAAAAGTAAATCAAATTTACATGGAACTCTCCACATTAGCTGTGGCTGAAATCAGAGTTCTTGGAAAGAAGTTATGATTTGGGGTGTAGACTGTATCTTCTCAGAGCAGAGGAGGTTACTGGGGAGAAAACATGACTGTGGAATGATCCAACTCATAAAAATAGAAAGACATATATGTCTCCGCTAGAGATTTTAGGGCCTTAAATTGGGTATAAAAATCCCAAATATACTGGCTGCTTATTTTACTTGGTATTTAAATATTGGTGGTTTTCATTGAAATTGAAATCTGTGTGTATACAGACAGATAGAGATAGATAAGGACAGATAGATGATAGATAGATAAATAGATAGATAGATAGATAGACAGATAGATAGATAGACAGATAGATCTTCCAGTTAAATAAAAACCTTAGCTATCCAAAGCATGCAAGAATACATAATTAGGTGAGTAGACCTTCTGGATGATGATCCACTGTAGCAAGAATACTTTTCAGTTATACAAGTTAGGACAGAAATTTTTCTTTAAAAAATTACATAGTTCTGGATTCCTACTTCCTATCAAGATGAAGTGACAAGTCTGGATTTATCCTTCCACCTGCAACAATAGCAGCAACAGCAACAAAAAAATCTATTCTCTGAAGCAAAGGCTCTCAAAATGTTTGGAATTCATGCAACAAAGCACAATGATTTCCCAAGAGATTTAAAAGAATTAGATAATCCCTGCTATTGTTATAGTTTGTCCTCTGTAGAAAGTCACCATGTTAGAGTATATGAAGGAGGAATCTATACCGCCAGTGCCAGGGGCAGAGTCCTTTTAGACCCGTGGAGCTAGAAGCAATTGACTAAAGAAACATAAAGATAGAAATAGCGAGAGACAAACAGACAAGACGTGCAGAATAGAATTTTCAAAGGTGGGAGCACAGGGGAGCACCACTAGCTTGTGGGGTTCACAGCAGTGGCACCCGACTATTTGTTCCACTTGGCTTTTATTGAAGGCTATTTGTTCATTTAGTCCAGAGAGAAGGGAAGGGAACAAAGACATCAGCAGTTTCTCTGAGTAAGCATGTCAGCTCCTATGTTTCTATAATCATTAACTTTAATGGTCTGAGCAGCCTTGAGAAATCTGGAACCTGAGCCTTGTGTGGGGGGCAGCCACCTGTCTGTGGTCACACACACAGATTCCTAGGGGGGGTCTTAATCTTCACTAGTTCACTGTGGTGTAAAACGCCACTGGCATCAGTATCCTCTGAAGAATCGGTGAGACAGAGGAATTTTCCTCTGATCTCTACCCAGAGGGTCTTCCTCTGTTGAGTAAGAGATATAAGCCCTTCTACCTATACTTCAGGCTTGATCTGTTCTCTTGATCTCTGCCCCAGCCATAATACAAATCTCCACAATGGGTATTTGATTTGGCTGTGGACTGGGCAGGGGACGGCCTGGTTAATCTTTCTTCTCAGGCCTTGCATGCAGCTTCCCCTATGGCCATTTTTCCTTCAGAGGGTTCAGAGACCCCACAGGGGTATTTGCAAGCTGTATCCCCTACAGACCAGGCTTCCAGGAAACTGCTCAGATTAGAAATTTAGTGGTGGCTGGTTTAAAGGTAAACTAGGTGACTTTTCTTTATTCCACCTTGCTCAGCTTATTTCTTTATTTTTCTCTTTTTCTGGGGGCGTGTTCCCTTGCTAAGAATGGGGTCTTCAGTTCCGATGCTCCCTAAAGATACAAAGCCGGGGAATCTCCAGGTGTGGAGAAAATGGAACTGGGGGTCTGGGGAAACCAAGGTGTCTAGAGATTGGACATCAGAGCACTGAAAAAGACAGTACAACAAAGAGAGAGAATCCTGAAGAGCTACGGAAGTCACCTTTCAAGTATTCAGTTGAGTACTTAGTTCAGCTGAATGTACTTAGTTGAGTACATTTATATGAGGAAATAATTCTAGGCTGGGAAAAAAAAACTACCTGAAGAGTTAGGAGAAATGATCCCTAAAGCTGGAACCAGGCCATCTTAAAAAAAAGACCCAAAGGTTAAATTGTTTTCCAATAAAGCACCACCTCTGAGAATAAGATTCAGGAATATTTATTTTGAAAACTCCTTCCTCTTTTCTTCATCAAAAAGATTCAATTTGAAATGTTGAGATTCTAGCAGAAATTATTAGGCATGCATAGAAGCAGGAAAATACTACCTTTAATAAGGAGATAAATTAGAATCAAAAGGGATCGCAAATAAGATACAGATTATAGACTTGTTCAGCCAAAATATTTTAAGCACTAAATTAAAGCTATGTTTCATATGTTTAAAATGCTAAGTGATTATTGAACATGTTGAAATATGAAAGATATCTCTTTCTATATATACACACATATGTATCTTTACGTATTTTAGATAAATATATAATTTAACATCTATAGATAAAAACTATAATTTGTGAGGTAAAAAATTCACTGGATTGAGTTAACAATAGATGAGACTTTGCTGATGAATCTACTACATGCTAGTGTAGTAGATTCTAAGCAAAATTCAAAACACATAAGGAAAAAAAGACTGGAAAAAATAAAGAGAACATCAGTAACTGCAGGACATCAAAGGCAGCAGAATGTAGATGTGATTGGAGTCCATGACAAATAGGATGAGGCAAGGATAGAAAAAAATTAGAAGAAATAATGCTAAAAGATTTACAGATTTGATGAAAATAGTAAAAACACAGACTCCAAATTTAAGCATAGAAAACATAAAAAGACTTTACCTAACATATCTGCTATTAAGCGCTAATATTGCTTTATATTAGTGATAATGAGAAGACCTAAAACAAAAACCAACTCTAAACAAACCAAAACACAGCTGTGGAAACAACACAATAAGTAGAAAGAAGGAAAGGAATGACAGCGTGCAATTTGCAGACATAGCAGTAGTCAGAAAGCAGAGGGCCAATAGCTTTTTTCATCACTGACTGAAAAAATTTCTGATATAGAATTCTATACCCTGTAAAATATCTCTCAAAATAAGTAGGCTAAAAAAAAAAGACTTTTAAGACATACAAAAGCTGAAAGAATTTATCACCAGCAGAGCTTCCCTAAGAGAATGCTCAGTTTTTCAAGAAAAGAAAAAAAAGTAACCTGCATCTACACGAATAAATGAAAACTGTTAGAGATGGTAACTCCATGGACAATATAATTTTTAAATTATTTTTCATTTCTTTAAAAGATATTGACTGGTTAAGGCACAAACAATAAAAACGTATCGTGGGTTTATAACATACATAGAACTTCAATGTTTTATAATAATAGCACAAACAATTGCAGAGAGAAATGGAATTTTACAGTTACAAGGTTATTTTACTATATATAAAGTAGTATAGAATCATTAATAAACTGTAAGTTAAGGTTTGATAATATTAACATAAACTTTAAATCAACCTCTAAAATAACATAAAAGTACATAAAGCTAATAGAGATATGAGATTGTGCTATAAAATACATTAAAATACTCCAAAGAAAGTAGAAACAGGAATGAATAAAATTCAGACAAATGGAAAAGAAATAGCAAGATTGTAGACATTAACCTAATCATATACATAAGCATATTAAATATGAAAGTTCTGACACCAATAAAAACTTGGAATTTCAGATGGAATAATAAAATAAGGCTCAAATATACACTGCATACAAATGACCCGCTGTAAATCTAAAAACATAAGTATGTTTGTAAGAAAAGGCTAGAAAAAGATATGTCAGGGTCACTTTGGTCCAAAGAAAACTTAAGTGGCTCTACTACTATTGGGAAAAAGAGATTGCAGAAAAAAATAAAGATATCGAGAGTAAAGAGAATTATTTCACAATAATAAATGGGTCAAGTAATCAAGAGTATATAACATACCCAAACTTTATTAAAATAATAGCAGAGCTTCAAAATAACTACAAGAAAAACAAGAGTAATAGACAAACCCACAACTATAGTTGGAGAGTTTTATATTACTTTCTTAGTAATTGGAAGAGCAATTGTATAGAAAACCTGTAAGGTGACAGAAGATTTGAGTAGCATTACTAACCAATTTCCCTGAATTCGTGCTTATGGAATATTTTCTTAAAAAGGAGAAGTATATACATATTCTTTTAAGGCAGCAGTTCTCAACCTGTGGGGTGCAACCCACAGTAATTGTATTAAAGGGCCACCCTATTAGGAAGGTTGAGAACCACTGTTTTAAGGCATGGAGAAAACATTTACTAAAATAGAACATATTCTGGTCCATAAAGCATTATTAATAAATTTAAAATAATTTTATTTCTAGTGTATCAAAAGGATTTGATTTGTAGTGCATTCTTTTGGTACTATGGTGATAAATGAGAAGTTAATAACAGAAATGTATGTGGAGAATTATGAAGTCTGTAAAAACTAAATAACACACTTTTAAATAACACAAAGAGGTAATCAAAAGAAAAATTAGAAAATATTTCTAACTGAAGAAAAATGAAAAGAAAATTCATCAGATCTTTAGAAGACTGAGTAGTACTTAGATTTTTATTGCAATGTGCGATATTGGAAAAGAAGCAATATTCATAAGCATTGATCCAGATTTTATATTATGAAACTAAAAAAAAAAAAAAAAAAGGAAGGCAAAGTAACCAAGATAGAAAATAATCAATATCAGAATGGAAATCAGCAGAACAGAAAATAATAGAGAAAAATCAGTAAAACCAGAATATGGGTCTTAGAGATAACTAAAACTGATAAACCTCTAACCAGTCTGATTAAGGGCAAAGATAACAGACATAAATTACCAATATCAGAAGTAAGGGAGGTGACCAGTATAGATTTTACAGATATTAAAAGGTAAAGAAAAGAATGCCATGACCATTTCTATCAACAAATTTCAAAACTTATACAAATTGAGAGATATGCGTTACCAAAAATATCTCAAGAAGAAATGGAAAACTTGAGTAGTCCTATGCCTATTATAGTAGCTGAAGTTTTAAAAGCTTTCCACAAAGAAATCTTTAGGCCCAGATGACTTTACTACTAAGTTTTGCCAAACATTTAGAGGAAAAATAATACAAGCTCTACACAAACTCTCAGCAAATTGAAACAACCTCATTCTCTCAGGATGACATTAGCCTGATATTATAATCAAAAAAAGATATTCAAAGAAAAGAGATCCCCAGCCTCTGCCGAAACTACAACAACAACAACAAAAAACCTACAAAGAAAAGAGATCATAGACCAACAGGCCTCATGAATATAAATGAAAATAATTCAACTGAATTTTTGCAATTGAATTTAAAAATATAGCAAAAGGATACTACATCATGACTAAGTGGAGTTTATCACAGAAAAGCGGGATTTAATTCAAAATTTCCAAATCAATAATGAATTCACCATTAACAGATTTTTTTTAAAACACATAACACTTTAATAGATACAGAGAAACCATTTAACAAAATGGAATATCCATTACTGATAAAAAAAAAAAAAAACCTATGAACAAGCTAGCAATGAAAGGAAATTTCTCAACCTAATAAAGGGCATCTGTGAAAATATTGTAGGTAATATACTCAATGATGAAAGAATAAATGTTTCCCTACTAAGTTCAGAAACATGTCAAGGATGTTTGCTGTTAATACTTCTATTCAGTATTATACTGGAGTTTCTAGCCAGGAACACAAGGCAAGAAAATAAAAGACATCAAAATTGTAGGCCAGGTGTGGTGGCTCACGCCTGTAACCCTATCACTCTGAGAGGCTGAGGTGGAAGGATTCCTAGAGCTCAGGACTTTGAGACCAGTCTGAGCAAGAGCAAGAGCCTGTCTCTACTAAATAAAGAAAAATTATCAGGGCATCGTGGTGGGCACCTGTAATCCCAGCTACTGGGGAGGCTGAGGCAGGATGATGGCTTATGCCTAAGAGTTTGAGGTTGCTGTAATGTAGGCTGATGCCATGTCCTTCTAGTCTGGGGCAACAGAGCAAGGCTCAGACTCAAAAAAAAAAAAAAAAAAATTAAAATTTGTAGACGGAAAACTGTTTTTATAGATGGCATCTTTAGGAAACCCTATGGAAAGTATGAAAAGCCACTAAAACTAATAAGCAAGTTTAGCAAATTTGTAAGATAAAAAGATACACATATACAAATATAAAAATATCCATTTTATTTCTATATACATTTTATGAATAATAGAAATTGAATTCAAAGAATACTATCTATCTATCTCTCTATATATACTACAAAATTATTTAGTTAAATCTTAAAATAGAAGTATAGGATTCATTTACTAAAAGCTCCAAAATATTGCTAAAAGAAATTAAACACTGAAAAAACCTCAACAAAATAGGCAGAGTGTCATTTCTCCCCAAGTTGATCATTGGATTCAAAGGAATTTCAACTGAGGTCCCAGTTGCCTTTCTCTTTCTGAAAAATTGACATTTTTGACTCCAAAACTCATCTGGTAATGCAAAAGACCAAGAATGGCAAAATATCTTTGAAAAAATTTACCAGAGGTCTTACACAGCCTGACTTCAAGATTTGTGATAAGACCACCATAATTGAGATAGTGTGGTGCTGGCAAAAAGAAAAACTATAGTTCAGTGGAATAGAACACAGTAGAAGACCCACACATGCATGGGCAACTGACTTTTTTTAGAAGGCAAAGGCAGTTCAGTGAAAGAGGACTATCTTTCTACAAATTGTGCTGAAATAATTGCATATCATTATATACAAAACTGTGAGCCTCATACATGAAAATTAACTAAAAATGGATCATCATCTTAATATAAAGTGTATGTGTTCAACTCTCTGTGTATTCTTGCCATATGATTTTATCACTGTAGATTCTAATGCTTTCAAAACTATGGTCATTGTGAATATCATTAGTTACATTTCTTGAATGCCAACTTTCCAACAAGTACTAATCTATGCATTTTGCTAATATTATTTCAGCAATTTCTGTGTCATTTCTGCTTTAGAATGGAGAATATTTAGACACAGAAGTATATCTTGTTTTTTTCCTACACATCTTTAGGTATTGAACAAGAGTTAAAAGAGACTATCATTAATATTCTTTTTGAAAGAATGAGTGTTCAAAGCAGAATGTCTTACCTAGGAAATCTAACTCAGTCTTCCTAGTGTCTCAGACATGAAGGTATGTATGATCACTTTATTTTTATAATAGCATATCATAAAATAATACAGTGTGAGCATATCAATATTAATACATGTCTGGGATATATGCTTCTGAAGATTGAATAAATTATATCTCTCACAAATTTGGATGTAAAGAATCTTATTTAAAATCCCAACATCATTGTTGTTTAGCTGGCCTGGGCCGGGTTCATACCTGCCAGCCTGGGTGTATGTGGCCAGCATCCTACTGTAAAAAAAAAAAAAAAAAAAAAAATAGCCAGACATTCTGATGAATGGTTGTAGACCCAGCTGCTAGGCCCAGCTGCTTGGGAGGCTGAGGCAAGAGAATTGCTCAAGCCCAAGAGTTTGAGGTTGCCATGAGCTGTGATGCTACGTCATACTACCCAGGATGATGTAGTGAGACTCTGCCTGAAAGAAAAGAAAAGAAAAGAAAAGAAAAGAAAAGAAAAGAAAAGAAAAGAAAAGAAAAGAAAAGACCCACATCATACTTTCAAGATTTGAAAAAAAAATTCTTCACTTTGTATGGAACCAGAAAAAACCTGTATAGCTAAGGCAATTCTTAGTAATAAAAACAATTCCAAGGGCATCAGCCTACCAGACTTTAGGCTGTATTACAAGGCCATAGTGATCAGAATAGCATGGTATTGGCATAAAAATAGAGACATAGACACCTGGAACCAAATAGAAAACCATGAGATGAAGCTAACATCTTATAGCCACTTGATCTTTGACAAACCAAACAAGAACATAACTGGGGGAAGGAATCCCTATTCAGTAAATGGTACTGGGAGAACTGGATAACCACCTGTAAAAGATTGCACCTTTTGCCACTCACTAAAATCAATTCAAGACAAATAAAAGATCTAAATCTAAGGTGTGAAACAATAAAAATACTTGAAGAAAGGGGGTGGGGGGAAACACTTGGAGGCATCAGCCTGTGGAAAGACTTCACGAAGAAGACTTCAATGGCAATTGCAACAGCAGCAAAAGTAAACAAATGGGACTTAATTAAACTGAAAAGCTTCTGTATTGCTAAGGAGACAACAACCAAAGCAAATAGACAATCATCAGAATGGGAAAAGATATCTGAATATTATGAATCAGACAAAAGATTGATAACTAGGACCTACAGAGAACTCAAATTAATCAACAAAAAAGACTCAGCAATCCCTTATAAAATGGGCAAGAGAGATGACTAGAACCTTCTTCAAATAAGACAGACAAATGGCTAACAAACATGAAAAAATGCTCATCATCCATAATTATCAGAGAAATGCAAATCAAAACCACTCTGAGATATAACCTAACCCCATGTGGCCCACATCACAAAGTTTCAAAGCTGCAGATGCTAGCATGGATGTGGAGAGAAGGGAAATTCTAGAAAATCCCCTGTGGGGAACACTTTTACATTGCTGGTGGGACTACAAACTAATACAACCTTTCTGGAAGGAAGTAAGGAGAACCATCAAAGAACTCAAACTAGACCTCCCATTTGATCCTGCAATCTCATTACTGGGCATCTACTCAGAAGTAAAAAAGAATCCTTTTATCATAAGGACATCTGTACTAGACTGTTTATCGCAGCTCAGTTTACAATCACCCAAATGTGGAAACAATCTAATTGCCCACCAAGCCAGGAATGGATTAACCATGGAATCCATTGTAGTATATGTATACCATGGAATATTATTTAGTCACTAAAAAATATGGAGACTATATATCTTTTTTACTAACTTGGATGGAGGTGGAACTCTTTCTTTCTTTTTTTTTTTTTTTTTTAGCAGGAATTCAACTTTATTGCGTCAAGCAGCCACTTATATAGAGCGTGGGGAAGGGGCGGGCAAAGAAGGCGGGGGATGAGGTGCGTGACAGGGTTGGGCCAATGGCATGGTACCACGTTGGCTGTATCTAGGTAGAGGCAGTTTCAGGCTGAGCCTTGCTGGGTCATTGCTACGCAGAAGTAGCTCAATGGATCTACTTCTAGTCAGGCTTGGGAAGTTGCACTAGGCCTCAGGCACATGGCAGGGCCCAAAAATTCCCTCTTTTGTTTTTTGTATGGCAGAAAAACATAGCCCCTGTCTTAGGTTGCCTGCTCTTGCAGTTTCAGTCTTACCCGTCATGGGGATACAAACATCAATGGTTTGGTCCCTGTCTTAGGTTGACTGAATGCAGAG
>CAUYPK010043735.1:0-14974 GCA_963574355.1 Loris lydekkerianus
ATAATTAGGGACGATGAAAATTTTTTCATATGTTTGCTAGCCATTCGTCTGTCTTCTTTAGAGAAGTTTCTATCGATCTCTGTTGCCCATTGATATATGGGATTGTTGGCCTTTTTTCATGTGGATTAATTTGAGTTCTCTATAGATCCTAGTTATCAAGCTTTTGTCTGATTCAAAATATGCAAATATCCTTTCCCATTGTGCAGGTTGTCTGTTTGCTTTGGTTGTTGATTCCTTAGCTGTACAGAAGCTTTTCAGTTTAATTAAGTCCCATTTGTTTATTTTTGTTGTTGTTGCAATTGCCATGGCAGTCTTCTTCATAAAGTCTTTCCCAGGCCGATATCTTCCAGTGTTTTTCCTATGCTTTCCTTGAGGATTTTTATTGTTTCATGCCTTAAATTTAAGTCCTTTATCTATCTTGAATCAATTTTTGTGAGTGGAGAAAGGTGTGGGTCCAGTTTCAGTCTTTTACATGTGGATATCCAGCTGTCCCAGCACCATTTATTGAATAAGGAGTCTTTCCCCCAGTATACGTTCTTGTTTGGTTTATGGAAGATTAAGTGGTTGTAAGATATTAGTTTCATTTCCTGGCTTTCTATTTGATTCCAAATGTCTATGTCTCTATTTTTGTGCCAGTACCATGCTGTCCTGACTACTATGGCCTTGTAGTACAGCCTAAAATCTAGTACGCTGATGCCCTTCCCTTGTTTTTATTATTAAGAACTGCTTTAAGCTGTACAGGTTTTTTTTATGATTCCATGCAAAATGAAGAATCATTTTTTCCAAGTCTTTAAAGTATGACATTGGTATTTTAATAGGGATGGCATTGGATTGGTAGACTGCTTTTGGAAGTATAGACATTTTAACAATGTTGATTCTTCCCAGCCAAGAGCATGGTATGTTCTTCCATTTGTTAATTTCCTTTCTTAGGGTTTCACAATTTTCTTTATAGAGGTTCTTCACGTCTTTTGTTACGTATATTCCTAGGTATTTCATTTTCTTTGAAGCTATGATGAAGGGAGTTGTGTCTTTAATTAGCCTCTCATCTTGGCTGTTATTGGCATAAACAAAGGCTACTGACTTATGGACATTGATTTTATATCCTGAGACATGACTGTATTTTTTGATGACTTCCAGGAATCTTGTGGTTGAGTCTTTGGGGTTCTCTACGTATAAGATCATATCATCAGCAAAAAGGGAGAGTTCAACCTCCTCTGTTCCCATTGGATGCCCTTTATTTCCTTCTCTTGCCTAATTATATTGGCTAGAACCTCCAGCACTATGTTGAATAGTAATGGCAACAAAGGACAACCTTGTTTGGTTCCAGTTCTACGAGGAAAAGCTTTCAGTTTTACTCCATTCAGTAAGTATTAGCTGTGGGTTTGTCATAGATCGCTTCTATCAGTTTAAGAAATGTACCACCTAGGCCTACTCAGTGTTCTAATTAGAAAAGGATGCTGGATTTTATGGAATGCTTTTTCTGCATCTATTGAGAGGATCGTAAGGTCTTTGTTTTTGCTTCTATTAATACAGTCAATTACATTTATGAAGTTGCATATGTTAAACCAGCCTTGAATCCCTAGGATGAAACCTACTTGATCATGCTGTATGACTTTTTTGAGGCTAGGTGTGTTTCCTGCAGACGGCAAATGGATGGCTTGTGTTTTTTAATCCAGTCAGCCAATCTATGGCTCTTCAGTGGGGGAATTCAAGCCATTAACATTTACTTTTTATTTTTTTGAGACAGAGACTCAAGCTATCATCCTGGGTAGAGTGTGGTGGCATCACAACTCACAGTAACCTCTAATCTCTCGGGCCTAAATGATTCTCTTGCCTCTGCCTCCCAAGTAGCTGGGACTATAGGCATCTGCCACAATACCTGGCTATTTTTTGTTGTAGTTGTCATTGTTGTTTGGCAGGCTTGGGCTGGGTTCGAACCCACCAACCCCAGTGTATGTGGCTGGCATCCTAGCTGCTGAGCTATAGGCACCAAGCTGCCATTAACATTTATTGAGATAATTGATAAGTAGGGTAGCATTCTATTCATCTGATTTTGTGAACGTCCATTGCTTAGTTTTATCTTTTGCATCTGTATGGAAGCTAGGTTTCATCCTGTAATTTCTGAGTGCTTACTTTGCTGGTGGTGCATTGTGATGGTCCGTGTGTAGAACAGGTTGAAGTATTTCCTGTAGAGCTGGTCTTGTCAAAAATTTCCTCAATGTTTGCATATCATAAAAGATTTTATTACTCTGTCAATTTTAAAGCTTAGCTTAGCAGGATATAGAATTCTGGGCTGGAAATTGCTCTATTCAAATAATTTAAGGTGGATGACCATTTTCTTGTGGCTTGAAAAGTTTCATTAGAGAAGTCTGCAGTCACCCTGCTGGATTTGTCCCGTAGGTTAATTGGTGCTTACTTTTGGCATCTTGTAAAATCTTTTCTTTTGTCTTGACTTTGGACAGGTTCATCACAATGTGTCTTGGAGAAGCTCTATTAGAGTTTAAGCAACCTGGAGTCCAATATCCCTCTGAAAGGAGTGTGTTAGACTCTTTGGTGATATTTGGAAAATTTTTATTTATAATATTCTCTAGTATGGCTTCCGTTCTTCTGGGGCATTCTCCTTCCCCTTCTGGGATATTATAACTCATATGTTTGAACACTTCATAAAGCCCCATAATTCTGTCCTCTACCTCTGAGCTTCTTTCTTCTTCATGGTCTAATCTGTTGTTGATACTTTCTGTTGCATCTTTAAGTTCCCTAATTGACTGCTTCAGTTCCTTCAGCTCTATATATTCTTCTATATTCTTCATATCGTCCATCTCTTACTTGATTGTGTTTTTGGATTTCCTTTTGGCTATTTTTCCCTTTCTCAGCAATTTCCCTCATTGTTTTTTGGTTATTTCCCACTTTCTCAGCAATTTCCTTCATTGTTTTCATCATCTGTATTTTAAATTCCCCTCTGTCATTTCTAACATTTCTTTATAGGTGGAATCCTCTGCAGTAGCTACCTCATGGTCCCTTGGGGGGGAGGGGAGTTGCTCTGGACTGTTTTTTCATGTTGTCAGGATTTTCTTGCTGATTCTTCCTCATGAGTGTTTTCTTTTATCTGTTTCCTTGCCCTAATTTTCCTTTCACTTCCTCTTGCTCTTTAAGTTACTATGCCTCTGGCATAGGGTTTTGAGGAGTACTTTTGGTACAGGAGCAAAAGGATGAGAAGATTGAAGAGCAAGAAGTGAAGAAAGATTTTTAAAAAAGAAAGAAGGGAAAGGAGAGGGGATGAGTAAAAGGGAATATTGACAAAAAGAAGAGAGGTACAGAATGAGGGAGACAGGAGTTATAAAGGTATTACAGTAGGGTACTTTGACCCAAAAATAAAAACCCCAACCTCTGGGGTGCTGAGTTGGGTGGTTTCCTTGAGGTCATCAGCTCTTTGCCAGCCTGTTCTGACATAGTACCCCACCTCCACCAAATAGAGAGGAAGGACAAAAATACTATAAATCAAACTAAACAAGCAAACAGAAAACCTTACAGGATAAAATTGGGAAAAAAACCAAATAATAGGGGCAGAAACACTAGCAAAAATAAAGTTCTTATTAAAGATGGCAACGATGGAAAATTTTACTTAAACTAGAAATATGAAGAAAGAAAAGAAAAAGAAAAATCTAGAGGGAAATGTTGAAATAAAAAAAAAAAAAAAGACAAAGCTGTATATATATATTTTGCTGCATATTGTCTGGGCAACAGGTGATCTTCTCAGGTATGAGATGTTAATCACAATGCTGATACACCTGTATAATATGGACACTGGAGGCTTCTGCTGATTTCTCAAACCCTGCAGTGTTGAGAGCCTAAATCTCTCCTTAGCCTGCTTAAAAGCCACTTTCAACCATTAACCTTGGCTAAGCAGCAGCTTTCCCAGGAAAGCACTTGTTGCTGGGATCTTTCCTGAAGTGGTTGCCTGCTTATCCAGTGTGCCAAAATCAGTCTCATTCTATGCCCCTGAGGGCTGAGGCTGCTTAGCAGCCCTGCTACTGCCAAACACTGAAATCTCCACTCTTCCCAGGATCTCAGTCCTGGCCTTTGGCGCTGCTTAGTCACTAGATCACTCACCCAAGGTCTCCCAGCCCGAGCCTTGCTTTGCAACCCTGAGGGCAGAGCCTGCAGGGGCAGTTCTCCCACAATGGCTGCATGCGCGGCTCACAGCCAAACAATATTAGCTCCGTTCTGGCTCAGCAGCTCAGTCTGGGGCCCTAGACAAAGCTTAAAGTCATCTGCACTCTTGCCTAAATTCTCCCAAGGGAGTTCAACCAAGTGCCCAAGTCTAAAAAAAAAACAAAACAGCCCACAGGGAAGGCCTTCTGTGTTTGCAATCTCGCTGCTGTTGTAGTTACAAGAGTGGCAGCATCGGCCTCAGACCCAACAGACACAACCATTTGTTGCTTCTCTACTGCTTTTGTCCTCCTCCTGAGGTCCAGAAGTCTCTGTCTCCCTGTGTCTCCAAAGGGATGTTTCTGGGCAGAGCCCACAAGTCAGAGATGCCTGGAGTCTTCTCTCCCCAACCTCACCA
This sequence comes from Loris lydekkerianus, assembly GCA_963574355.1. Lineage (NCBI taxonomy): Eukaryota > Metazoa > Chordata > Mammalia > Primates > Lorisidae > Loris > Loris lydekkerianus. Next base: position 4,568 of record CAUYPK010043735.1, read on the forward strand.
CACCCGGTTGCATAGAAGCTGTTACTTGGCTGCCATCTTGTTCTCCCCTATTCTAAATGCTTTATGTGTATTAAATAATTTGATCTTCACAACAACTCTTATGAGATAGGCATTGTTATTCCTATTTTACAGATGGGAAAACTAAAGTAAAGAAAGTTTAAGTGACTTATTTAAGGTCACATAACCTGTAAAATGGAGGAGCAGGCATTCAAAACCCAGAAGTCTGACTCCAGAACCCAGGAAGTTTGACTCCAGAGCCCATCCAACACACACAGTTAAATACTTCTACATGGTCCTTCTTGTACGAATGACACTTCACTTCCTTTTTGGAACAACTCAGTGTATGAATATTAAGAATATATTAGTGTAAGGTTTATATTTTTAAGATTGGTATAGAGAGAAAATGGCAGTCATTGTTGTATTTGCACCCAAATGAATTCATGGTGGTTTTCTAATACTCTTTATCCTCCCTCCCCTCTGTGAACACCCATCAGCTTTTTGTGTGGTCAAAGCTACGTGATTTGGGAGGACTACTTTAAGGAAAATACAACAAAACCATAAATAGAAAAGAAGGTACGGTGGTGAAAATTCAGTTGAATTACTAGAACCATGGTGTTTTAGATCCCCTCCCTTTTTGAGATCTCTTTAGGCAAGTCACTGGAAATACTTACACAGAACTGCTTCTTGATTACAAACTGAATTTGACTCTTTTCTAGAAAACTCTATAACTCAAGCACTTCCACCTTCACAGATATCCATATAAGATAGAGGTTCTTTATTAGTTACAGTTTTTAAAACACATTTTTCTCTTACTTTTTTTTATTTTGGCCATTTTAATAATTATATTGTATCATATCATCATAGTTTTAATTTGAATTTCCTTATTGTCTATATTAATATTACATGTAATCCGTATCTAATAGTATCTATATTTCCCTTCTGGTCTAATAGTTCATAATGATAAAAGTATTTCGTGTCAGTATTTGCTATCCATATACATATATACTCTTTGGCGAAACGTCTGTTTATGTCCTTCGCCCATTTTCTATTTGCATCATTAGTATTCTTACTATTGAATTTATAGAATTCTTAATATATTCTGTATGCATGTTCATTGTTGAATAGGTGATATATAAATATTTTTTCCCAGCCTATGGCTTGTCTTTTCATTCTCTTAACAGGGTCTTCAGCAGATCAAAAGTTTTAAATTTTGGTTAGGTCAAATTTATTGATAACTTTTTTTCTAGATTATGCCCCTGGTATCACATCTAAGAATCCTTCATGTGGCCACAGGTAATGATCCATTTTGAGTTGACTTTTGTGTAAGGTATGAGGTTTAGGTTGAGGTTCACCTTTTTTCCCCCCACACATGATTATCTAAGTATTCCAACATCATTTCTTGGAAAGAATATCCATTCTTTACTGAATTCCTTTCTTCCTTTGTCAAAAAAATCAATTGCCCATATGTATATGTGTGGTTCTGAACTCTCTTTGTCTATCCTGTCACCAATACCACAGTTTTGATTATTGAAGCTATACAGTAAAGATTTAAAATCAAGTAACTTTTTTTTTTTTTTTTTTGTAGAGACAAGAGTTTCACATTATGGCCCTTGGTAGAGTGCTGTGGCATCACACAGCTCACAGCAACCTCCAACTCCTGGGCTAGAGTGATCTTCTTGCCTCAGCCTCCTGAGTAGCTGGGACTACAGGCACCCGCCACAACGCCCGGCTATTTTTTTTGTTGTTGTTGCAGTTTGGCTGGGGCCGGGTTTGAACCCTGTACCCTCTGTATATGAGGGCGGCACCTTACCGACTGAGCCACAGGCACCGCCCTAAAATCAGGTAACTTCTTTAAAAAAATGAAAGTAAATCAGTCCATTTACTTTTTAAAATTTATTAACTATTCTAGTTCCTTTGTTTTTCAATATAAATTTTTAAATCATATTATCTGTACATACAAAAAATCCTGGAATTTTGATGTGAGTTACATTAAATCTACAGGAAAACTTGAGAATTGACATCTTTATTAAATTGAGTCTTCTAGTCCATGAACAAAGTATACCTTTCCATTTATTTAGGTCTTCTTTGATTTTACACACCAGTATTCTATAGTTTTCAAATATAGATTCTATGGACATTTTGTTAAATTTATATGCAGTCACCTCATTATTTTTGGAGCAATTACAAATTATTCTGTGTTTTTAATTTTGGTTTGCAATTATTCATTGCTAGGGTAGAGATATAGGATTTTCTTTTTTCTTTTCTTTTTTTTTTTTTTCGAGACACAGTCTCACTCTGTTACCCCAGGCTAGAGTGCAGTCATGTTACAGCTCACAGCAATCTCAAACTCCTGGGCTCAAGTGATGCTCTTGCCTCAGCCTCCAGAGTAAATGAACTACAGGGACCCACTACAACACCTGGTTATGTGTTTTTCTACTTGTAGTAGAGACGGGGTCTTACTTTTTCTCAGGCTAGTCTTGAACTCCTGAGCTCAAGCGATCTACCCAACTTGGCCCCCCAGAATGCTAGAATTACAGGCATGAGCCACTGCCCCTGGCCTAAATATGATTAAATTTTTTGTGTGTGTGGACTTTGATATCCTGCTACCTTGCTAAACTCACTAGTTCTAATAGATTTTTATTTTTAGACTTTTTTTAAATTAATTAATTAATTTATTTTTTATTATAGATAAAAATATGCACCATAGATGTGGCCCGACCCATTACCCTCCCTCTACCCAAACCTCCCCCCTCTCTTCCCCTTCCTTGGTCCTTTCCCCATAGTCTTGTGGTATAGTTGGGTTATAGCTTTCATGTGAAAGCTATAGTTTAGCTTCATAGTACGGCTGAGTACATTGGATACTTTTTCTTCCATTCCTGGTATACTTTGCTAAGGAGAATATGTTCCAGCTCCATCCCTGTAAACATGAAAGAGGTAAAGTCTCCATCTTTCTTTAAGGCTGCATAGTATTCCATGGTATACATGTACCACAATTTGCTAGTCCATTCATGGGTCGATGGGCACTTGGGCTTCTTCCATGACTTAGCAATTGTGAATTGGGCTGCAATAAACATTCTGGTACAGATGTCTTTGTTATATTGTGACTTCCTATTTTTAGACTTCTTAGGATTTTCTACAAACACAGTATCTGCAAATAGGAAAAGTTTTATTTCTTCCTTTCCAGTCTCTATACCTTTTCTTTTCTTACTGAACTACATCTGACTTCCAATATGATAATAAATAGGATGTGCAAGAATAGATAGTCTTGCCTAAGCCCTGATATTAAGAAGAAAGCATTCATTCTTTCACAATGTAGTATAAGGTTAGCTGTGTGCTTTTTATACATGCTTTTTACCACATTGAGGTAATTTCATTCCTCTCCTGCTTACTGATAATTTTTTATTTTAATAGTGTTCTATTAAATGTATTTTCTACATTAACTAATATGATTATACAATTTTTATTCTTTAGCCCATTGATGTGGTTGATTTGTATATTGATTTATTTGGTCTATCATTACTTATTTTCCAAAGGCTTAACCAGGTACCCCACTACCATTTATTAAATGACCCTTTCTTTCTCCAGTAGTTTTAACATACTATTTTTAAAATGATTCTATATATCAGTGTTTTTGAACCTTTTACACCTCATGGCAGACTTGAACTTATAGTTAAACTTCCCAGCACACTTAAATTTATGTTGATCAAAAAAGAGTTAAAAAAAAAAAAAAAAAGAATATACTTACTGTGCTTTGAACTTCTTTAGAAAATAATCTAATTAATTGTCTTTCAAATTTTTCACAGCACACCTAAGATCCTCTCATGGCATATCAGTGTGCTGTAGCACACCAGTTGAAAAATCATTGCTATATACAGTCATATACCACATAGCAACATTTCGGTCAATAATGGACTGCACATATGACAGTGGTCTCATAAGATCCTAAGTGATTGAAGCACACCTTTATATACTCAGAATAAATTTCACTTATTCATGGCATATAATTATTTTTATACATGGCTAGATTTGATTTGTTAATATTTTGCAGAGAATTTTAACATCTAACATTCATAAGAAATATTGGTCTTTAGTTTTTTTTTTTTTTTTTGCACTTTTTCTTGTACTGTCTTTGTTGAGTTTTGGTATCAGGATAATAACTGCCTCATAAAATGAGACAGGAAGTGTTCCCTCTTCTATTTCTTGAACAGATGTGTAAATCTGGCATTATTCCTTTTACTATATAGAATTCACCGGTGAAATCATCTGCGCCTGGAGCATTTTTTCTCCATCCCAAAGTGTTTCTAAGTACTATTTACTTTCTTTAACAGGATTATTCAAAGTATCTATTTCATCTTGTGTTACGAATTAGTAGTATTTTTCAAGGAATTAAACTAGTTCATCTAACCTGACAAATTTATGTACAGAGAATTCTTTGTGATATTCTATTCCTAATCTTTACATTTTGATTGATTTCTCTACAGTGTTTGTCTTTCTGTTTTCAGTTTGATTTCTGTTCTTACCATTATTACTTGCTTTCTTCTGCTTCCTTTGTGCTTATTTTGCTCTTATTTTTCTATTTCCTTGAGATGGGAACACAGGTAACTGACTTTCCATCTTTCTTCTTTTCTGATAGAAGCAGTCAGTGCTATAAATTTCCCTTTCAGTACTACTTTAGCTGTGTGCCACAAATCATGATTTGTTCCATTTTCTTTCTGTTCAATATATTACTTTTTATTTTCCTTGAGACTTCCTTGCTGACCATTACATTACTTAGAGGTGTGTTATTTTGAGATCTAGTTTGATTTCACTGTCTGATTTCAATTCATTTAACTTATTGAAGTTTCTTTTATGATGCAGATATGGTCTAGCCTCGTCAACATGGGTACTTGAAAAGAATTTCTACTCTGTTGTTGGATAAAGTGCTCTAGAAATGCTGTCTGTGGTAGCATTCAGTTCTTTTAGTCTTTCCTGACTTTTTGTCTAGTTTTGTTAATTCTTGAGAGACAGGGGATAAAGTCTACAATTGTGGATTTGTTCTATTTCTTCTTTTGGTACTGTCAGTTTTTGCTTCATGTACATTAAAGCTCTGTTGTTTGATATGCACATTTGCAACTCCTGTGTCTGCTTTTTTTGAATTGTCTATATGCATCTAGAAATGATTTTTGCCTATTTTTCTTATAAATTTATGTTTTCCATTAAGATAACCAATATAACTAAAATTCATTTTAGTGAACAACAGATATCATTCTATCATAATTAATATATTTTCCATAGGCTTAACCAAGTGCCCTACTACCATTTACTAAATTTTTTTTCCAGTGGTTTTAACATATTGTTTCCTAAATGATTCTATACACAGACATACACTGCATAACAATATTTCAGTCAACAATGCACCACATATAAAGGCTGTCTGGAAAGTATCCAGCCATGTATGTCTATTTTTCATATTATATGGCTGGATATTTTCTGGATAGCCTTGTATGATCGTGGCCACATAAGATTATAATACTATATTTTTACTGTACCTTTTCTATGTTAAGACATGTTTATATACACAAATACTAACCACGGTGTTATAATTGCCTACAGTATTCAATAGTCACATGTTTAGGTGTGTAGCCTAGGAGCAATAAGGTATACCACATAGCCTATGTGTATAGTAGGCTAAACCATCTAGGTTTGTGTAAACTTACTCTATGGTATTTACACAAAGACAAAAATGCCTAACAATACATTTCTCAGTACATTTTCTGCCATTGTGAGACACATGACCGTATCATAGTCTATTTCTGGCTCTCCTTCCACTAATTTATCTATTCCTATTCTAAATCCTAGTATATTTTTCAACATAATTTACTAAAATGGAAGAAGACATTAAGAATTCAAATTAAGTTAATTAGAAAAATGTCATTAATTGAAGTTCTTAGTTTTAGAAAATAACTCCTTGATTTTAAGTAGAAACTAGTTTTTTAAAAAATCCATCCTGATGGAAGTTTTCTAAAACTAGATTGTAGAGATGGTTACATATTGGTATCTAAATTTACTAAAACTCATCAAACTATACTTAAAATGGGTGAATTATGCAGAATAGAAATTAGTCCTCAATGAAAGTGTTTTTTTAAAGATATAAAAATAAGCACTTCTGGAAGTAAATCATTAATTTTAAAAATTACCTAAAGACCATTTTTGCTGCATTGAAGCATAAAAAACTGGCATTTTAAATGAAGAATTCAAACATGCTTCTGGCATGATTATAAAAGAGTTTGGGCTCCTAGGTTTGTAAAGGTCAGAGTCTGTTTATAAAATCTAAAAAATTCATCCAAAGTGATGAGATAAAATACAGCATGATTTTTCCCACAAGTACTTAAAAGAATCTCATTTGACCCTCAACATATAAATGGGAAAGTCTATTTGATGACTGAATGCCTATAGTAAACTGAATACTTTCCTGACCACTCTTATTTTATATAGGACAAGATTACCACTCAAGGTTAAATTTTAAAAAAATGGGAAAAAATTAAACATACAAGCAAGGAAAACACTGATTTTATTTTGCAGTGATTAAGAATTTCCCTAATGCTTTCATCTTAAATGCAAACCATATAAAACCTTATTAAGAGCCATTTTTAACCAGAAGACATTAATGTTTGGTATGATGATTTTGGCTATACACTCATATAAATAAGGGTATAAGAGTGACAGGCAGGGTTTCAATCTTTGTGCATTACTAAAGATGATCACTCAATCATGATTTAATGATCATATATGAGATTAAAAATGGATCTCTGAAGAATAACTGAACAACATCCAACAATAAAACCAAAATAAGGAAAGAAACTTTGTTCTTAAGTCTGAAGAAATCCTAGAGTCAGAGTATTCATAAAACGAACATAGTGACTCTAAGCAAAAGAAATAAAACTCATAGCAAGAAAGATTTTTGATGCCAGAAAGGAAAAACAAAAGATTAAATCCATGGTTCATTAATAAATGCCTGCTGCAGGGCTTATCTTATTTAGACTCTAAAAATTAAGCAGCTGTCCTTCTTAAATGATCATATGGGTAGTATGATGCTTGTATTTCTCTCTAGTTTAAAGGTTTATGGCTGTATAAGAAATGATTCTTTGTATATTTTTCTTAAACAAAGGAATTATATTTATAGAAAAGTTATTAATGGTTCAGAAAGCCTAGGCAAATTAGAATCCAATAAGGAAAGGTAAGAAGTTAATAAAGAAAATCTGGAATGCCTTACAATTTCACACATTGGCACGACTGAAGCCTTAGGGTAGTCCAACAGTGATAGATAGTGCTAACATCACTGCTCTTCTTTGGTCCAACTGGTGCCAAGTGAAGAGCAATGAACACATGAGAGGAACTAAGATCAAACAATACATTATATGGTGGTATTTAATGTAGTTTTCTTGGTCTCTGTAATTTTTTTTTCTGGTATAGAATTAAGTTTGTCCAACTGTTTCTTAGCATGGAAGAAGAAATTAGTTTTAACCATTTTTTCTTACTTAAGGGAAAAAATTCCAAAGAAATCTTTTTTCAAAGAAAACATTTTTCTCTAGCATCTTAAACTCTTCTGCCTTAAACATGTAAAATGTTTTCAATGATATCAAGAGATCTCATCGATCCTTTCAAAACATAATAATCTTAAAGGTATTTGATAAATAATTAGAACTAAGCATTAATGCTAAAAGTGAGAGAAAATAAACTTTCACTAATAATAACAAAACAGATTTTTTTTCGATTCAAATAATAATTTTGAACATTTTTATTGATCCTATCATACAACCTGATGCCTATAGTGATCTGTAAACTTCTGAGTATAGATTGATTTAGCAAAGCTACTGAAAACTATAGATGAAGTGTCATAAAACAGCAGGATGCAAGTTAAAAATAGGCAAGTAAAAGATGTACTGAAAACAAACAGTAAAGCTACCAATTGTGATTCACCTTTGAGGCTTTTCCTCTGGGAAAGTCTGCTATTTCATTCAAATCAATATTTAATATGGGTAAAAAGAAGAATTTCTTTAGCCTTAGAATTTATATTATTTAAGAAATGTACAGAGCTAGTCTTTGAAAAATATATCTCATTTTAAATGGATCTCTATTGAAATTGGAATTTTTGTGATTTGTAAACATTTTTCTAGGCAAACTCTTATCCCTAAAATATTTCAGTTTTCCTATGTTACCAAAAATTATCTCATTGATCCCTTTTAAAAAGAATGGCCTTCCAAGTATTTTGTAAACAATTAAAATGAGATATTAATGCTAAAATGGGAGGAAAGAATAAACTTTTTACCATAAATAGTAAAATAAAAAATTTCCGTGAATAAAACTGCAGGTAGGAATTTGAGGTATTGAGGTCAAAAACAGAAAACTAGTAGTCTTGCTTAGCTTTTGAAGATACGTTCTAAGTGCAAATAAATACTCATATGCCATAATTCTAAGAATCGTTGCCCCAAATCCTCAAGAATTAATCAGTGTTCAAAAAGAGATAAATGTACAAAGGAACATGAAAGAGGAAAAACAACAGGGCTTTGGTGTCAGACAAAAAAGATGCAAGTATTATACTTGAGTATAAGCCGAGTTTTTTTTGGCACAAAATTTGTGCCGAGTTCGGGATTTTCTGGGTTCCCTATCATGTTCCCTTGCTCTATGCCTCAACTATTGTGCCAGAACCATGCTGTTTTAGTTAATATAGCCTAGTATTATAATTTGAGGTCAGGTAATGAATGCCTCCAGATTTGCAACATTAACTTGTTTATGCTAAAGATAAAATGATTTGCTTGTTTTGTGATACTACAATATCAACATTAAAGAAATTTAATGCTCATCAGCATTATAACATAGATAAGGACCACAAATATTTTAAATTAGAGGGAGAGGCATGAAAGGTTGTCTTGCAGAAATTAAAAGATGAAAGGCACGAGCAAAGGCAATTGAATTATTTCAAGCAGCAATAAGACCTGGAGATAATGAAACTGAAGCAACTCATATAATAGCTTATATACTGGGGGAAAAAGGAAAGCCATCAAATGATATAAAATTCATGAAAAAATGCACTGTCAAAGTTGTGGGATGCTTAGACCCCAGTAATGTTTCAAACTACCAACAATCGCCCCTTTCGAGAGAACCATAACAGATTGGCAGATGAATTAGCTTTCACCTTAACTAAACAACTTCATACAATACTTCAAAGGGAAAATGATTATTATTTGATTGCTTTGGATGAATCAGCTGATATTACAGATTTGATGCAGGTTTTGTACTTCATCTGGGTCATAACAAAAGATTTTTAGATTAAGATGTTAGATCTGCAGAATTTTATATTCTCCTTTAAGCAATAATATTCTATAATTCATTAAACTTGTTCATCAAAGCCTTATGAGGAATGTTTCTAACTTATTTAAGGATATAATATCAAAGGATGAACATTGAAAAAATTTATTAGTGACTTTTATAATCATTATTTAAGTATCTACCTGTTCTCTAAATAAATTTAGTTAATATTTTTGTTTCATCTTAAGTTCTAGAAAAAAAATTACCCTGTCTTTATACTTTCTTTATGTAAGGTAAAAATATGCCTTGTCTTTTTTTTCTTTGCTTTTCATGAGCTTAGAACCTAAATACTTAATTATAAAGTTCCATAGAAATGATATTGACTAAAAATTCTTGTTTGTCACTGTAGATTTGCTTTAATTGGGGGGGCTTAAAATGGCCACTGCAAGTGAATATCACTAAGCATTTGATCTTTAACCTTAATTTACACCTTTGATATAAAATTCTTTTTATTGAAGAAAATATTTTGTCAGTTAAATAAGATTATTTTGATGCTAACCAATCAGTTTCATTTTCAAATAGCAATACGTTTGTTTGTTTGTTTATTTTTTATTGTTGGGGATTCATTGAGGGTACAATAAAACAGGTTACACTGATTGCATTTTTTACGTAAAGTCCCTCTTACAGTCGTGTCTTGTGCCCAAAAGGTGTGGCACACACCAAAGCCCCACTTCCCTCCCTCCTTCCCTCTCTTTACTCTTCCTTTCTGATTTCAATTCTTTTTTTTTTTTTTTTTTTAAGCAGGAACTCAACTTTATTGCGTCAAGCAGCCGCTTATATGGAGCGTGGGGAAGGGGCGGGGAAAGAAGGCAGGGGATGAGGTGCGTGACAGGGTTGGGCCAGTGGCATGGTACCATGTTGGCTGTATCTAGGTAGAGGCAGTTTCAGGCCGGGCCTTGCTGAGTCATTGCTATGCGGAAGTAGCTCGATGGATCTACTTCTAGTCAGGCTCCGGAAGTTGCACTAGGCCTCAGGCACATGGCAGAGCCCAACAATTCCCTCTTTTGTTTTTTGTATGGTGGATAAATGTAGCCCCTGTCTTAGGTTGCCTGCTCTTGC
>CAUYPK010043741.1:0-29103 GCA_963574355.1 Loris lydekkerianus
TTAGTAAAGTATCTCAAGAATGGAAGAAAAAGTATCCAATGTACTCAGCCCTACTATGAAACTAATTTATGGCTTTCACATGAAAGCTATAACCCAGTTATAACCTAAGAATAGGGGGAAGAGGGAAAGGGAGGGGAGGGAGGGGGGAAGTAGGCGGAGGGAGGATGATTGGTGGGATTACACCTGCGGTGCATCTTACAAGGGTACATGTGAAACTTAGTAAATGTAGAATGTAAATGTTTTAACACAATAACTAAAAGTGTCAGGAAGGCTATGTTATGAACCAGTGTGATGAAAATGAGCATCAAGCGGTCTATAAAACCAGTGTATGGTGCCCCATGATCACATTAATGTACACAGCTATGATTTAATAAAAAAAAAAAAAGAAATAGTGTTTTCCATACTATCATCCCTATTAAAACCTTTGAGAGAGTAATATGCTAAAGACATGCTTTAAAAGTAGTTGATTAATGGATTCTTTTCAATATGATTAGTGAGAACCTTGTGAATTTTAACATTTAAAAGATATTCAATGAAAGTTGGGATAATAGAAATGGAATGTAAGTGCTTTTTGTTTTTCAAATAAATGGAGGATAGACTGTGTTCTCTTGGAGTATTATACACATTGTATACTGCATCTAACAATAACATTACAAATTTTTTTTGAATCACGTAGAGTTGCTGTTAAACCATCTAGAAAGACAGGTACAATTATGGTCTGGGAATTATAGAAGGATGTCATGGTAGTTCAAAACACTAGAGCTCACATTTATAAAAAGACAATAGCATGGATTTAAATAAAACCGTGGTGTACTGTGAAAACATTTTAATCTACAAAAACTTCAGCCCGTCTCTTCTCTGTCTCTTTTTCACCCAAAGTCATTCTTTCCTGCAATGTAAGTATTAATTGCTTAACCATGTCATTCAATTACAAAGAGCATTTCGACAATCAGAAATATGGCCATTGGAATAAAAAAAGTGTCAACATATAATATTTGGCACTTTGAGAAATACTTCCTCGTTCATTTTTATTGAACTAAAATACATATTGAGCATTAATCAGTCCATAAATAGGTTATACTGTGATCAAAATACATGATTAGTTAATATAGCATATAGCAAGGTGTCAAAATCCAGATAGTTAACCTTACACACAAACCATTATGTACATACATGTATGTGAGTGGGTGTTTGCATTTTTGTGTTTTCTTAGGCAATTAAAGGTTTTTTAGGTTGCAATTAAAGGATTAATGCAATTCTTGGTAAAAAGTTTGCAGGCTTTGAAAGGGCTATGCCATTCCAGGGAGAAGCATTTTTTTATATGAACATTTATTTCTAGCACCTGTGAAACTTAACTAGTCACTTTCAGTTCTAATTCCCTAATTATTGAATCCCGCCTCTCATGCAATTTCTGTATTTCTGTTTGTGGATAGAACAGGTAATAAAGATCAGGAAAAAATCATGTAGTGGACTATTAACTCAGCAATTTGAAGAGTTTTCTTCATTTTTTCTTGGTGTCTATTTGGCTATCATACTCAAGGTGCATAACATACTCCAGCAACTTTTCTTTCAATATAATTGCTTGATAACATTTCCAGATGTGGAAAATAGACACATTAGTCATTCCTGGTAAACATTTTATTTTCCTTTCCCAGCTCAAATGTGCTATATTTCCTTTCCCCTTTTCTCTAGTGCATTGGTTACAGTATAGCTTTTAGCTGCAGGTGACAAAATTGCATTAGACGTTTATTTTTCTAACACATGATATTTGGAGTGACATAGTTCATGTTGGTTCTGGAACTTAAAGATTGAAGGCTCTGAGTTGCCTTGTATGTGATATGTGTGTTCCTCTGGCGGCGTCCAGGTGGTCACAGTAGTTCCTAGTATTTCCTTGTAACTCGGCTGTTTCCATATCAAAAAGTAAGGAAAGCAAGGTCAGTATTTCCTTTTTTTAAACAACAACAACAAAAAAAATCAGGGTGAAAACTCTTTCCTAGAATCTTCGAGCAGGTTCTCCCTTGCCCTTGTTATGGGTGGAATTATGCCATCGCCCAACTCCCATCCTAGGTTGAAGACTTAACACCCAGTACCTCAGAATGTAGCCTTATCTGTAAATAGCATCATTGCAGATGTAATTAGTTAACACAGGGTCATTACGGTGGACCCTTATCCATTATGACCAGCGTTCTTATAAATGAGGGGAATTCAGACACAGAGGCGCACAAAGAGGGAAGATGAAATGAAGTGACAGAGCAAGAAGGTGGCCATCTACAAGCTAAGGAGAGGGACCTGGAACGGAGCCTTCCCCCCCAGCCCTCAGATAAAACCAGCCGTGTTGACACCTTCATTGTGAACCTGGAGCCTCCAGAATGGTCAGACACTTCATTTCTGTTGACTCCACCCAGTCTCTGGTACTTTGTTATCCAGCCCTAACAAACAAATACACCCTCTTTGGCTATTGACTGGTTTCATAACCTAATCTCTTCTGACTCCTCTCTGTTCAAACCAAGAAATACAGTGAGTTCTGAAAAGCTGGCACTTTCAGTCTCCATGGGCTGAAGGCTCAGAAAAAGAACAGGCAATAGCTGTTGAAAGGATAGCCAGCAGTGTCTACCACAGCCAGTTATTCACAGTGCATATCTGGCATTCAAATATTTGTTAAAGAAATGAAATATTCTAGGATTGAATACTTTATCTTCTCTGACACTGGAAGAATATAGATGGAATTTTATTTTAGTCTTTCCTTGTTTCTTTGGCATTTTCTAGCTTTACACCGCCAATACCAAAAATGATAATGTCTTACTGCTAAAAAAAAAAAAAAAAAGGTTCTATCTTTATAATTTATTTTTTCCCTATAGAAGAGCAGGGCTTGGAATACAGATCTTATCTCATTGGCAGTATATTATTTTATTTTCTCTGACCTGGGCTTGAGCTCATTCTGTTTTAGTATGTAAGTGGGTGGATATTCCTTTCTAGATCCATGATTTCCTAAATTGCCTTGCCTAACCTTACTCCCTATTAGAATTTACCCTCTTCATTTCAAAGTGCACTGTATTGTTTTTTTCTTCTTTTAATTATAGATATGACATAAATCAGCAAGGAAAAAATAAGATACGCTTTCTTTTCCTCTAGGAATTGCAGAGATAACATCATTGTCTTTCAGGAATTTCATTTCTTTTAGTAAAAGTCATGAGACTGCATGGATCTCTGTTCATTTCTCTTCATCAGTCTTCATAAAAATTGTGTAGAGTATGACCATTAGAATTGATCTGCCACCGTGTGATCTTTTACATGACATTACCTTAGGAGCTCATAAAGCTTGTACTTGCTTACATTCAAAGGCAGTTATTTCCTTGTTGCCTATAGATGTTTTTTGGGGAAAAATAACACCTTAGGATTAGGTTTTTGGGCATCTTAGTCCTGTTCGGAAATGTTATATACCCTTTATTTTAGGTTGTAAATGTAAAATGGAGCTCTGGAGCCAGCCTGGCATATCAAAAAAAAAAATATCCCTGTCACAAAAAGTAAAGTTTAGCATCAATCTGAATGTTGCACTGAATACATTTAGCTGGGCAAGGGTCCCCCCTCCTATTTTTAGCCAGGTTGCTTTTTGCTGCTTAGGAATATCTCTATGAAATTGTCAAGGTCCTGTCCTTTTGAGGATCAAAATTCGTTTTGAGTAAAATGTTGGGTAATTTCTTTTAGATTAGCAGAGATTTCAAAATCTATTCCCTTTAAGTTTATATGGCTGGCAAGAGACTATAACATTAAACCTCAGCGTCTCTCATCACCTATTCTATTCCTGGGAAGTAAGATTGAGTGGCCTTTGTCTGTTTTCTGAGCTTAAAGCATGCACTGGCCTGTCACGTTTCATTATTATTTTGTTCTTACTTTCTAAGAGTCGTTGCAGGGTCCCTGAATGGCTGCTGATGGGCTGAAAGCCTGTTTAGAAGCCTTAAATTTCAAAAATGGTGGAAATGCGCCTCTCAGGCTGTAGCTCCAGTGTCATCAGGAAGTGCTGAAGTTGAAAAAGCAGGATGATGGTTAATTTTCTCCTCTTACCATATTAAGAACAGTGTGGTTTCATGGAAAGGGGAATAAACCAAGAACGTGAGGCCAGGTCTTTCACCAAGAGAGTGTGTTGCCACAGTCAGAATATTTAATCTTTCTATGCCTCACTTTTCCTAGAGAGACCGAACAACACGCAAGGTGGGAACACACGCTCTAGAATTAAAATCTTTGCTTTATCAATCACCAGCTTTAAAATAGTGTCTGTCTTAAATGGAGACATTGTGGGAATTTGAATTTTTTCATTCATCTTATTTATTCACTCAGCAGAAAACCACCAAATCTCTACCATGCACGAGGAACTGGGGATACAGCAATGATTACACACAAAAAATAGTGAAAAAAACAATACGTATATGAAAATGTGGGTGGTGTTAATAGAGGGACATCCAGTGTGAGATTATGAGCTGTGCTTTGTCATGTCTGTGTCTAGTGGAAATGAGAGATGTGAAATGTCTTTAGATTGGGGCGGGCTGTATTTAAGATGAGCCACATGATATTTTTGCTATATTCTGAATGATAAAAAGAAACTAGAGCACAAGATTAACAAGGAGCGAGCCCAAAGGTGACAAGCTCTGCATATCTGGAAAACAGAAACAGGGACATTGTGGAAATATCTTAGGAAGAAGGAGATGGGATCAGAGGTAGCCTGGGATAGGGGAGGAAGGAGATAGCAATAGCTTAGTAAGCCCACCAAGCATTCAGTAAATGTTGGCACATTCACTGTTATTACCCTTGTCCCAGAGGGGTCTCAGAAGAAAATGCTGCTAGTTACTTAGTACCTTTATCTAAAATAAATAATGATCTCTGGAGAAGAACCGTAGCATCATTTTTGAGACTCAACTTTCATTACATGATAATGGATGGACTTTGAGTTTTTATAGGGATCAGTTGTAGGAAATGTTCAAACACCTCTTTAACCTTTTTCAATTAAATCACTGCCTTCTTACCGCTACCTGATTTTCCTTCTTTGGGTTTCTCTCCCCAACTTGTCTGTTATTTCCAAATTCATACCCTTATGTCAAATATTATTGCTTTCAAGCTGTCTCGGTATAGGAGTTTGTCAGGAAAATGTTACTATGCCATCTCATAAGTGAATAAAATATATGTTGTCAAAAGTAAATCAAAAGATGTTACACTAGAAAAATGCTAAGAGAAATCCACCATATTTACAAATACCTACAAAAAGAAATCAGTTATCAGGATAATTTTTAATTATCTAGGACAATAAATTCAATTAATAGAACAGATTGTTGTTTGGTTTGTATTTATTATTTCTGTACAGCAAACTGGTGAGGGAGCAAACATCGAGAAAATGACAATGTTGGTCCTTTTAAATTAGGGGTATTAGTAGCTATTTAAAGATCCATTTCTTTTAGAGGTTCGTCCTTTTCCACTAAGGAAGGCAGAAATTTTATTAAAATTGAGAGTCTTCTGGGAATTTGTGGCATTTCCCCCATATAGATAAAAATAATGATCAGGTTCAGATCAGGGCCTAAGAAGGATAGGAAGCAGCTTTCCAAAAATGTAGGGGGGACTAGAAAGGGTTAATTGCATGGTGATATGGCCAAGAGCAAAGCTATGACATTTGGGACACAGGCCTCATGACTGCCCTCACTTCTTACACTAATGGCAAGTCCCAGAAGGCTCTCAATTTTGATAATTTGCTGGAAGGACTGACAGAAGACTCTGAAAGCTGTTAGACTCACAATTACTGGTTTATTACAGAGAAAGGATTTGTACTAACATCAGCCAAAGGAAGAGACACATACAGCAAAGTCTGGAAGGTTCCAAATACTAAGCTTTTTTTGCCTTCAGGACATGTTATCTTCCCAGCATTGAGATGTGCAGATACACAAGGAATACCAGGGAAGCTCCCTGAGCCTCAGTGTGCAGAGTCTTTGTTAGGGCTTCATTATGTAGGCATGACTGACTGATTGTACCCGCGGTTGAGCCCCGTCTTCAGGTTAGCTGATGCCACATGACCCAAATTGTCCACCTTTTGTCCCATGGTTAGTCTTTCTAATGTTGCCATTTGCCTACCTAAGACTATTTTGGGAAGGCTGGCCCTATCCTAAGATCCAGTGTGGCCTATCCTCATCTTAAAAGAAGATTTTTTTTTTTTTTTTTTCAGTTACCCCATGAATTACCTCCTAGAAGCCAGGGGTGTAGACCAGACCTAGGGCATGGCCAAATTATTTACCAAAAAGGGGAGAGTGTATCCCTGCATGGCCTCTAACATCCATTATTGTAGGACTCTAGAAATGCTGTGTGAACTTGCTCATGTCACCTAACTGCAACTCTGTGGCTCTGCATTCCCCTGTTCATTGGGAATGATTAAAGTGTTTACCTTGTAGAGCACTGTGGTGATTAATGAACAGATCTGGGGACATAGGATTTACCGTATATACTCGAGTATAAGCCGAGTTTTTTCGGCACAAAATTTGTGCCGAGTTCGGGTTTTTCAGCACAAATTTTGTGCCGAAAAAACTCGGCTTATACTTGAGTATATACGGTACTCAGTAGTTTCAGCTTCTGTTAGATTCGTCATTACAAAGATTATTTTAATCGTAGTGTTATCTATTTATTGCTATTATGGTAAATACTTTTATTAACATTGGTGCTCTTTGAAGTAGCTGCAATGTAAGTGCATAGTTTAAGGACCTCTTTGGTGCTTTTTGATCTCGTTTTGTCTAGCTATTCCTGGCCTCCTTGTCTCTTAGTCTGTTTATTCATTCTCTGGTTCAATAGACACTCCCCTGCAATTTTGCTGAGCATTTCAAGACAGGAGAGTAAAGAGCTTTTTTTCTCTTCTGTGAATTTGTTTGTTTTCCAAAATACTCTGGCAAAAATTATACAACTGCAGTCACCTAAGCATTTGGGGATGGCATTATCTCATTCTTTCTTAAACTTGTAGAACAAGAGAGATTTGGGGGGTTTTGTGTGTGTGTGTGTGTGTGTGTGTGTGTGTGTGTGTATGTATGGAAATTCTCCTCAGAGGACATGCAAGTTCTCTTTACCAAAGTAAAAATGCTTTTTAAAAGACACATGTTCAGTGATGTAATCTGCTCTTCAATTTGCTATTAATAAAATGGGAACTCCATCAAACATTGTATGTTTTCAGTTCCAGATGACAAGATTATATTGTCAACCTTGAGTTTTGCATGCCAAGCAGATTTAATGAGAAAAGTAATACTCAGGTGTTCAATTGGTTTTGAGTGCAGCTTTAGCTTTGCAAAGAGGCTTATAACACAAAGGTCTTTGTGTAATAGTTTATTAACCAATGAATGCTTAGATATAGTTTATTTTTAATAAAAACAATTACTTCAGCCTTATTTACCTATTGAACTGATCTTATTCATATGGTAATCCTTCCTATACTGACTTTCTTTCTTTTAGAGGTGCTATTAAGAATGGTTTAACAAAACATTGCCTACAGAACTTGTTGGTTTGTGGACAAATAGAGCAATGTTTTTTATTTTTTTATTTTTATTTTTTTTATTTTTTAATGGCACACAGTAGTTGCTTGTTTTCTTCTTCAATTTGGGATGCAGCTTTCAATATCTTTTGCTCATTTTTATCTCTGGATGTCTCCTACCCATATAGGTGAGCTTCACTTGCAAGGCCCAGTGTTTGTCAGAGAGCCCAGCAACAGCATTTTCTCTGTTGGTTCAGAGGATAAAAAAATAACTTTAAATTGTGAAGCAAGAGGCAGCCCTTCACCTCATTACAGGTACAGTGGAAAGTTTCAAAATTCAAATTAAAAAAAAGAATTCCTGGGTGGCATTTGTGAATTGTTTTGCTTCAGTATAATTACACCATCAGTAAGAACTAATCTGTGAGGCAGTAGCTGTTTGATACATTCAGCAGCTCTGTTATGTGAACGTTTGACTCCTTCCAGCATATATTTGATTGATTATTCACTTTATAGTAATATTTCCTGACTAAGGAAAAAACATGGTAGACTCCATTAAATAATGTCTTCTCATGGATTTACAGTGCAATTTAATTTATAAACTTGGATTTGCATGTAGTTGTCAAGACCACATGCATTGCAGGGATGAAATTAACTGTGTTTCAAAGGTCATTTGAAATCAGGGCTAAAACAATTCCTTGTCCCTCTGTTTCTTCCTCTACCATTTTACTGAGTATGTGTTTGGAGGTTCATTAAATACAGAAGAATAAAGTATCAATTTATTGTGATTAAAGTCATTTTAACTAATTTTGAGGAGAAAATATATCTCATTTATTAAATTTTTATCATGTTAAAGTCTATATATTTATGAATATGTAAACAAAATCTGTTCACTGAAAACTTTCAAGCATTACAGAAAGGTATAAAGAAAAACGAAAATAAATCTGAACTCCCACCACCTTAAGATAAAAATATTAACACTTTGGGGATAGTGATGGATTATTTGGATGACATGAATATTTATTTTATTAAATAACTCAAGATTAAAAGTTTCTGCACTTAGGGTGCTGGGGGAGCCACTGTAATGAAGAGATGAATTATTGATAAACAGCATATGCTGCTTTCTTGTAAGTGGTTGCAAGAAAGTGCTCAGGGCACCTTCGAAACAATACGCTCTTTAGGTACTAGGAGCATCTGCTTCAAAAACTCTGTTTACACTGTTAATTCTCTTGGCAAAATCTTTTCTATGATCTGTAGAACAAGCAAACTTCAGCATATATTAATAAAATGCTAAATGTTTAGATTAGTAGTGTAGATCTTACTGACCTCTCATTGGTCTTAAATAATTGAAACTAACAGTCATGGTTAAATTGGGTCAAGATTGGGTTAGAAGGTAGACATCTGTATTTTTGTGTCTGGAAGTCACCAAGGTCAGTCTTTTTCAACTGTGTTTGACAATGTATTTATACATTGCTGTGTCCTTCAAAATAAACATGACAATTCCAGGTTACTGATCAGAATCGGCAAAGGTGAGAAAAAGTTCTCCCTCTTTTTCTCCCTGTAGAAATATGAAAATTGCAACCCAGCATTAGAAAAAAAAAAAAAAAAGAAGAAAGAAGAAGAAACTGTATATTATGAGCTAGTTCAATTAATTAGGCATAAGCATATGCAACATCTGGAAATATTTTCTTCTTTACAGGAAAATTGAACCCCTTTGCTTAACAAGACAAATACTAGAAATGTTTTTTTTTTCTCCTCACATATTTGTAAGATAATTCAACAATTTCTAAATGCATCTGTTTGTTTCTTTCTGAAATAGAAGATTATTCTTATAAACATGGCTATAAATACGATAAGGAATGCATGTGAATGGCTTGTGTGGGTTGTTTTCTGTTGTCAGTAAAGTTGTATTTCCTGGCATTTATCTGATGAATAATTTGGTGATGCATTTTTCAGCTAAAAAATTGTCAAGATATAAGATTTAGTGATGTAGGAATGTATTTTTAAATGAGTAGATTAATTGCGCTTGTAGAGTTTTATCAAATAACCAAAGTCTTGAATTGGAAATCCAGAAATAGCCTTTTGTTGTGATTATGTCTTTGTATGATCGCTATAGAGCAGTGGTTCTCAGCCTGTGAGTTGCGGCACCTTTGGGGGTCGGAAAACACATATTTCTGATGGTCTTAGGAACCGAGACACCACTTCTCGGTCTGCCCGCATGCAGATACGCCCCTATACCAGTACCCGGCGTGGTGGTGTCATCTGTATTAAAGGGTCGTGGCATTAGGAAGATTGAGAACCACTGCTATAGAGTCTGTCAAAATGAATTGATACGTGGGTCACTATGAAAGTTTGAAACAGACTGTCCATTATTTCACTTTAAAGAAACATAGTCTACAGCATCCTTTCTGATTCACCTGTGCAAGTTTCTGTTTACTTATCTTATTGGTGTTGCTGGACGGGATTCATTTGTTTCCATCTGCCTGGATTTTATGTTTCTTGATTTTTGTGTATCTCAAAATTTTTGAAATGACCCACAAGGTAGATAAGATGTCAATAAAGAAGTTTTGCTGTTTATGCAGCAATTCTTCTGATTCATTGTATATCCAGAGATAGCATCTTGGTATTTGTATGTTGCATTTAAGCAAACTCTGTTAACTGAAACGAGGAGATGTGTGACTCAATTGATTTATTAGTTTTAAATGTGCTAAATGAAGAAATATAACATGCTATGTATTGTTTTGCATTTTTTTGGCTTGTAGCCAAATACAGCAGACATTTTCATTACAGCTTTAAAGATTTTCTGAAGTTAAGATTTCCAACCAATATAAAATTTCACTTAAGCTAAAGGTTAGAACCATTAGAAATAGAGACTTGGAAAAGCACAAGGGACCTGCTTTTAGTTCTGAGAAATATTGGGCTTCCGTACAACAAGAAACAACCTTTTGTTATTCATGTATCTGTGAAGGAAATAGATTGTTCCTGGAGTAAACGGAGTGTGGAATAATGTGGGTTGCAATTACAAATTTATCTATTTCGATGACACCTTCTATTTTGACTTTTTTTTTTTTTCGTCTAGCTTTTGACTTTAATAGTCCACTAGGTAATATTTCACATTATTCTTTAAATGGTCCAGAATAAAATATGCTTGCTTATTCAAATAATTTTTTTTACTATCCTCCAACAATTGCCAATAAATGGTATAAATATATAATGATACAGGACATAAAAAAGAATATTGGGGTTTTTTTAATGTGAAGTCAGAGAAAGAATGTTTTATTATGTATTAATAAATATAAGCATATATATGTGTATGTGTGTGTGGATGTGTGTATATATATATTTATATCTATATTCTATATCTGTCTGTCTGTCTGTCTATCTATCTATCTATCTATCTATCGAGAGGGGGAGAGGCAGCCACAGGGGAAACTTAGAAGGTCATGTGAATTTTTGACAGCAATCCAAACATGCTTCTGAAGATTCAGAATAAAATTAAAGAGCCTTATAAAAGAATGTCTTTGAAAGCTCAGAGCCTTGCCTTGTAGACTGAGGAAACCTTATCTGATGAGAGATCTTGTCTTTGTTTTAATCCCACTGGGTGAAAAGAACTCTTAATTGGTCATATTAGAAATCCTAAAGTTCAGAATTTCTCAGGAGAAATTACTTGTGTTAGGGCTTAATTGAGAATTTTATTCTTCCTTCTGCATTTCCCTGCCTGAGCCCCAAAGCCTATATTTAAAGGTTAATTAGTATTCAGTCTCATCGTAATTGCTGATGGTGCTGAAAGAGGTTACCCCGAGGAAGTATTAATACATTTTTTTTAATGGAAAAGATTTTCTCCTGCTTTTCATGGGGTTAGAAATGCCCAACTAACTAATGCTAAGATGAAAGTCCCCCAATAGGAGGATCCAGGGTCCTTGCTGCTGATGGCATTTAAAGGGGCCTCATATTTGGGGGTGGCAGGGCTAAGAAAAGTGTATGCCAGTAGGGACCGGCAAGTACAAAGATTGCATGAGGTAAGCCTGCCCGAGGAACAGACAGGCACATTGGACGATGATTGGAAACTCAGATCTTCAGCTCTAAGCCTGTTGTTGAGAGGTCATCACTGCTTCTCAGCACTGGCTTATTGTTACCGTCCAGGAATCCTGGTTCAGCACTGTAAAAGCTTTTAAAGAGATGTTTAATGTTCAGATATGTTCATTTTCTTATCTCTCTAATTTTAGTGTTAACTCTGCCTTCCTCTTTTGACAAAATGAAGGCCAACGAAAGTGTGTCTTAAAAGCTGATGTGGCCCTTGTGGGCTTTGTGTTCTCAACTTTCGTTCTAGCTTGAGACTTTAGAGCTGTGTTGTAGTCGGTGGCTACATTTGACACTTGAAAAGGTCATCAGTTAAATTAAATTAAAAACTCACAGAAGCCTCTTTTTAAGTGCGATGTAGCCACATGTGGCTAGTAGCTTAATGTATAGAACAGCACAGATGAGCATGTCTAGGCTTGCAGAAAGTTCCAGAACAATGCCTGGACCACAGATATTTTCTGTAAATGTGCTTTCATTTTTCAGTCTGCATAAAGAAGTGACAAGAACATCATTCTCTTTCAGCTTATTTGTTTCAGAGAACAAATAAACTATTTTAATAAAATATAGTATAAAGGATCTTAGATATATAAATTGTAAGGGCTAAATACCATTGCAAAATAGAGGTCTTTGCTGGCCATAATTACCCTAAATATGTCACATCTTGGACGTGTTTAATTTGTTAAAAATCTACTGAATGTATTTTGTATAAAAAATAAGGAGAAAATAAAATAATACACTAAATTCTGCTCACCATTTGGTCAAGGAGGAGATGGAAGGATAGAAGTCTGGATTTCTTTCTTACGTATATGCACATGTACATATGTATACACACATGCACAAAGTGCTATGTATAGTACTCTATTTGGTGTATATATGCATCATGAATATGCTATACATTTTAAATATGAACTACATATGTTCCATTCTTATATTATATAATGCATATGTAGTATATGTGCTGTATATTATATATTGTATATCATACCATATAATAATATATGACATATATTCATAAGTATAATTTTGCTTATATGCAGTTTTTCTCTTACATATTTATTTTTGCTCAGTAAGATTTGTGTCAATGAACTTTACTTTTATGCCTCAAGCCAAATAAGAGTTATTGTTCCTCTAAACTGTCGTGCCCCTTAGAGAAATGTAATCCTTTTGTGCCAGATTTCTCAGCCCAGTTTTCTGTGTCCATCTTCAAGTTCAACTCACTTCAAGATCATCACTTCTCCAACTGGTGAACTCTGGCCCTCCCCATGCCCACAGTCAGCCACTAAGAGTGAAGAAATATTTGTATGGTTGGACATGACCAAACATAAAAAATAAAGAATATCTATAGTGTCTGTGGGAAGCAGAGATAAACACACGCTTATAAGGCAGGTTGAACTTGGCTGCTCTACCATCTGTCCCAGGATGTCTCTGGGCCTTCTCAGCACCAGATTTTGTGTTCTAGTGATGTGCTACATCCATGGTATCCCAACCCACCTCTATGAAATGAAAGCTAATTGAAATGAAATAGGATCGCCCTGGTAAGCTGTAACTCTCTTAGAGGTAAAGTTAGGGAAAACATCTTCATCCTTACATTCCAAATGTTTCACTAAAGAACAAATGCTTAGTTATTAGTAAAAAAAAAAAAAAAAAAAAATGGAATGAAGTTCACAATTGTGGAAAATAAAGGGAAATTAGGATTGGATCATATTCTTCAGTTTGGATTGAGTCTTCTCCTTTGGCTCCATTTTAAGACAAATTCCCTTGAGATGATACAGATAGTTGCCTGGGACTCCAGGCTACTTATATCCTCTCTATAAAATCAACTGGAAGAAGAGGCCATAATTTCTATGTGTGTTATTAAAAGCCCCAAGTGGTATCAGAAAAACACAGCTAATGCTGTCAGCAGTCAATATGCAGCAGAAATGTAAAGGTTAATGTTTGAACATTAAAGATGGCAGTATAACAAAACAAATCACGTCTTTTTTCATTCCTCTTTCTTGTGAATTTTTTCAGTGGTGTTAAGGAGTGAGGATATACATGTGCTGATTAATGATGCATTTATTCCCCATCTTTGAGATTGTTTATTTGTCCAACACAAGTTAAGTCATTTGGGTCATATTCATATGATTACCCAATCAGTAAGGCCTGAGATGTATATGTTCTAATTGGCCAGGCCAGGGTCATATGAGGAGTGGCTCATCAAAGCAGAAAGAAGGAGCTGCTACCCAAGAAAGCTAAAATGGATGAAGGGACGGCAACAATGGAAGTGTCTTCTATAACTCTCTTTGGAATAATTTCTAAATAATCCCTGAACTAGGGATTGAACTGGACTGTGAATATATGTAAACTGAACAGTTGTTTGTAATCCCCGTGTGTGTGTTTTTGTGTGTGTGTATGTTAAAAATTATCAATGAATGAGAAATTGGGATCTATTTCATAAAATGCATTTTGAAAACTCAATTAAAAAAAAAAAAAAAAAAAAAACCAGAGCACTACAACGTAACTCATTTAGATCTTTAGTAATTATTGCTGAGCCTAATCAGTTATTTTTGGATAAAGTATTGAATATGCAAATTTAGACATTCTTTCTTTCAAAGGCTACAATTATTCTCATCACTTCAGTAAACATATTAACAAACATTGCATTTGAACACAAATGCATTTGCTTATTAACTTGAAAGCTGCATCTGAAACCACAAATTGCTTCTGTGATTAAATTTCTAATTTTCTTGTCAAACCCAAAATAAAGTATTGCCTGTTGATTTCACAAGCATTTAGTGTGGGCCTATTTCCCAAACCTAACCTCAGCCCCCAAAAGATTTTAGTTATTTATTTTAATTAATTAATTAATTAATTTATTTATTTTTTTGCTTATGTTGAGCTCTAAAATGTGACATTTGTTTTTCTCCAGAATATTGTTTACATTGCCATTATCTTGACCAGATTTTCTGTGATAGAATAGATATCCTGAAGGAAAAAAAACTTTATATAATCAACTGTGAGGTGAATTATGTCTTGGGATTATTTTTGAAATTACCTGAAGTCAGTCAATTTTTCGGTTTTGTTAGCTCCGGTTTCAAGTTGTGATGTTCTCTAACCTTATTACCAAATTCAACTGAAGGACTCAGTTGAGAGCTTGATGCCTTAAATTACAACAACCAAATATATTCTTGTTTCTATTCATTATTGGTATTCCAGAGTGTAATTTTATGTAAGAGGTTGCCATATCTAACAATAACTAGTGTGGTAAACAAATGAGAACTCATAAAGTAACTGAAAATAATGATGCGTTATTTCCCCATCTTTGAGATTGTTTATTGACAACAGAGATGACCACAGTTAGTGAGGACTGTATAGAGGTTAATTATGGCTATTAGAGGGTAGAATTAGATTACTTTATTCTGGAAACTTCCATTAGTACCTGCTACGTATCAAGTGTGGTGCTTCATGCCACAAGTTGAGCAGTGGTTGAGATAGTTATCAGCCAGGGGAATTTAGGTGCTTTGAAAAGCACTTTTAACCCTGAGAATTTAGGCTTTTTCTATTTAACTCATTATTAAATGGATTTGTGTTTACACACACACACACACACACACACACACAGACATATTCATTCTGTTTCTCTGTCACACACATAGTTGGTTCATATATTGGAAAGTTTTTGTTTATTTTCTGAAAGTAGCAATTACAGTTTTGATCAGTTAGAAGTAGTAATTTCCAGTTCTGAAATACCTCCTATGTTGTGCATCTTATGCACTGTGTCTAGTATTCAAAGACTATTGGCCCAAGGACCTGTAGCTGGTTTTAAAGAAATTGTATTTCAGATTATTTTTAGGTGGAAACCTGCCATGGACTGCCATCATTCTATCTAGTTAAGCCCGGCCTGGTTGTGTCAGTGACTACCTGCCTCGTAGTCTCCCTGTTGTGTAGAGGATGTAACTAAGACATAGAAAAAAAAATGGATTGATGAAGGTGTGTGGCTTCAGGTACATCAATAACCCAGGACTTCTAATTCTGGCACCTCAAACATTCATGCCTAGTTATTGGCCCAGACATTAGTTTACATAAAACCCCCACATAACTAGTTTGAAGGGATGAGAGCTTATTGACTGAGAATTAGCAGATTTGTCAAATATGAATAATAAACGGTTTCTCACTTGTAATTCTAAAAGCACATCCTAATTCGTGTAGAATGAGTGTTTGAACTCTGAAGGCTGACAGTGAATTTATCATTCAAGAGTGTTACAACATGATGATTATGCAAAGGTGCTTAATCTTGTGACATTTACCACAGAGCTAAAGCTACAAGGTTAGTCTGCTTCTGGAGCACAGTGTAAATGTTACATGATTGAAATGCTAGTATAGGTAGCACCAAGAGTCATGGGGCTGGCTTCTTTTGCTCCAGATCACTAAGCCTTTTGGATTGGAATTTGGGTATGCAAATATATTTTATTTAGTTTTAAATAATGTCCATATTTCAAAAAGATTTCATTCTGATACTTAAGAGCTCTTGGTGAACTTTAAAATTCCCTGATAAAAGAAGAAATCTGTAACTTTTACAAAGGATTATGAATATGCAAAACCAAAAGTCAATATCTATCCCTAACAGTTTCCTAAATTTATGATCTGAGCATGCCATTTACCTGTCACACCTTACTACTCAGTGTTGTGTTCATGAAACCAGAACAGTTGGATTACAGTTTCCCACAAAGAAAATAGTCTAATTTGAATATTTATTGGGCACATATTTTGAATGAAGGAGCTGCATATGCCACAGTTTTCCTGAATAGGTCTTATGTAGAAGAAAATATGAAATCAGGTCCTCAAGTGAATATTCTGTATTAGGAATTTAGGCACACTATTTTGTTTCTCAGGATAAAATAATCTTTGGAAGCTCAGGCCTAGAAATTACTCAATATATTTCAGAGTTTAAACAAAGACAACCTGTTTTTGAATTCACATATTTTCAGTGAGAGGAAAAACAATCAATGTTTAATAAGATATTGAGAAATTTTATATCTCCCAGGGATGAGTTACATCTAATGATGAATAGTGCTAGGAAGGAGAAAAATAATTATCTTGTTTTGTTCAAAGAAAATTAAGAATCTTTACATTCTCTCAAGTATGTCTTAGCTCTGAAGAGTTTGTTAAAACATATGCACTAATGCTTTTAGATAACACAAACGTATTTAAACGAGAATAGTTTTTGCCTTTCACATAGTGAAATAATCTAATGATTATTTATGTGAGGAAGACCTGGCTAAAGGCAGTGAGAAAGCATTTATGCATAATGAAACGAATCTTTTTCATTTTGGTTCCTCAGTGAAAACTTTCAGATGATAGTTTTAGCTCTTAGAAACTTAATGAAATGAAGTATTTTCCCACACACTTCATGGTCTTTTAAATCTTTCCAGGTATTAACAAAGGCAAGAAGTGCTTTTCTCTATTTTATTTATCTTTACTATTTTACATATAGCCACCATACCTGGCTTATTCATCGGCTAAACATAAAATCACAATTTTTGAATGAAGCCATCAGACATACTTAGTTAGGCCATATACCTTCTAACTGCTGAGCTAAAATGCTTTTTCCCCCCTATACAAACTGGTTGTCTTAGGTAACAAACACAGAAGTGCCCTTTGTCACCAGTCTTCCATTCAAAAGAGTCTGAAATTAACTGCATCCTTCCTGATTTGAGTTTCGAGGAATTTTTCTCACTGCAGGCATTTAGTCACTCAGTAACTGGCAAAGCATTTACAGCTCAAAAGTTAAACCTGCCCACTTGTGATTTACTATCTGATTTATTCTTCAACAGTCAAGGCCATTATGTGTCTTATCCCGCTTTTCACTGACTCAGGGCGTGTACCAGTGGGGGGAGAGGGGGGAAATGTGGAAGTTACTGTCTGTTCCACATACAAGAAGATGATATTTCATCAGTTATGTGAAATATAGCCAACACATGCTTGATGGGAATGGACTAAAAAAAGGAAAAGCAAAAGGGATGGATGGGTTAGCAGCCTTTGATGGAGCCTCCACCTGCCTTTAGGCTGGCGTTGAAAGCCTTCCTGTGCTCATGGAAGCACTGAGCTGAGGGCTTTGCATGCACTGTCTACACAGAATCTATTGCACAAGCCTGGGGAACGAAGGCATTTTCTTTTACACGTTAAAAACTTACTTCAGGGGAGTTAGGTAGTTTTCCCACAGTCATGCAGCTGGGGAGGGGTATGTCCAACTGAAAATCAATGAGCAGTTGCTTTTGAATGCCCTTTCTTTTCCTGATGCTTTTACACCAAAGGCAAGGCTAGAACCTGGGATTAGGCAAGGAGGTGGTGGTGAGGGCAGGGGCAGGAACTAGGAAATTAGAAAACAAAACCTCTGCATAAAACACGAGCTCCCTGAGGACAGGGACAGCTTAACAACTTCAGAGCCTACAAATTGCCTGGTATAGTGGTACTTGCTAATATTTTTTTAACTGGCTGAGAGGGTTGGTTGGAAGAAGGAAGGAAGGAAAAAAGGAAAGAAAGGAAAAAGATCTTTCTAATCAGAGTTGTTAAATAGTGAAATTATGTTAAATGAAGAGGGAGGAGTTCATTTCTGTTTGTGCTACCATAGGCAGCCTGTGGTTGATTTGGGGGGTGGGGGGGGGGTATTAGATCTCGAACTGAAATGTGTATATTAACCAGGTGGAGATCTCATGAAGATGTCCATTCAGATGCAGTAGTTGGGGGTTAGGGCCCAAGAGTCTGCATTTCCAACAAATTATTTGATGACGTGCAGCTGGTGTGCAGATTGTTTAGACTGAAAGTGGATGGAAAATTTCCCTTTATTTCCTTGTGTTTCTGATTTTCCATAGTTCTAGGCCTTGAGGAGCAGCAGCAGGATGAAGGAGGGCTCACAAGTGCTTGTGGATCAAACTCAAGGGCACAGTTAAAGTCAAACTAGAGAAAAGTGACCTAAAATTCTCATGTAAATATGGACTTGCCTTAGGAAGGATCACAAAAAAGTTACTTGCACAAGTACAGCAAACAAAAACCAATAGCAGAAATCTGCCATACATGGAAAAGGCTACAACTTTTTCTACTTTTTTTCTAATTTTATTCTTTCAAGTTAAAAAAAAAAAAAAAAAAAAAAAAGAATTGGTCCCTCTAGTTTTTTCTCTTAATTTTTTTTAATCTTTCATTAGAATTATTGCCTTAGATCTAGCATACTTGTATGTGAAGGATAAAAAATCAAGAAAGCCTTGATTTTCAAAATGAGCAAATGATGAAAAATTACTTTAAGCAGTAGAGAGTAAACTTAGAGGTTTATTCATTTTCTATACTCCCTAATCATTACAACTTTATTATGAATTATTTCAGATAGAAAGTGACATAGACATATTATAAAGTATAATTATGAACATCCATATATCACTGCTTAAAGAAATAAAAGCAAAAAAGCTAACTTTTCCCATTGTTTCTCCCATAACATATCTCACTCTCTATACTTTTAAGCTGAGGATTATCATTTTCATACATTTTTAAAACACATTGAATTCTTAATATTACTTTCTGTGTTTGAAAACTTCATATAACTGCTGTATTTAATTTGCTGTTTTTTCATTGCTTGTGAGAGTTTTTCATATTTATAAAAGTTCATCCATGTTCATGCTTGTGTAACATTCCATTTAATTTTATGTACTTCCATTTAAAATAATGTTCACATTGCATCCCTTTAAATGTTTTTTATAGTATATAGTATGTGAATGTTACATATTTTATATATGAATTTAACAATTTTTAGATGGCATAGGCCATTCTTGGGGAACTATGAGCTGTAATATAAGTGGGTGCTATAATCCAGCTGATAATTTGGAGACAGTTATCAATGGTGACAACTCACACTCATGGTTTATCAAAATCCTCTTCTATAAAGTGACCTTTATGTTACCCATTTTTTCAAAACTATCATCAAGAGACATTGAGGTATTGTTATAGTAAATAAACATTTATAGAACTGGAGACGGCAATATAATGTTCTTGAGATTATGGAATATAAATGAGCTTATAAAGGTAAAATCTACTTTTTGTTTCAAGTATACATTCAGTCCCAGGTAGGAAACATCTGATTTACATACAACTCACATTCATAAAGAAGCCTTTTGTGTGTGTATGGTTTTTGGCTGGGGCTGGGTTTGAACCCACCACCTCTGGCATATGGGACCTCCTTTGAGCCACAGGCACCGCCCATAAAGAAGGTTTTTTAAATAAGTGCCCAAGTTACAAACATTTGACTGACATTTGGCTCAGACTTAATGAACAGAGACTATAATAGGTAACAGGTGAATGTACCTGTTCCAACTTAGGTACAAATTCAACGTAAGAACAAACCTGTAGAACCAATCTCCTTTGTAACCCAGGGACTGCAGGTGCTTACTGTTTAAACACTTTTAGTGTTTCTGTTTAGAAACTCTTATTTAAAAATCAGCTTCTTCGTTCTTTTTCATTTTGGTTTCCCATTAAGTATGGCTCTGGGGTTGGTGCCTTAACTTTTTGAGACCCCCTTGGTGGTGTTTATGGTCTTTTACCACAGTGTACCATTTTGTAAATAGCACTGTGATGGTTTAGAAAAGTGGAGAAAGCCTCAGGGACAGGTATTTACCCAGACAAATTGAAATGGATAGTTGAGCACTTACCCAATTAATTTATTAAATGTGCTCAGTCAATCTGGATAAATCAAAGAAATGTGCTCTTTTCTCCTTTCCTTGTCAGCATGAGATTGGCCTGAAGTATCGGAGATAATTACCTCCACTTTCTACTTTATCTTTGCCTATACAGACGTAGCCTGATTATTTTTCCCCTGGTGAACAAATGAAATTATTCTCACCTCTTCAGAAAAGTTTTCAACATCTTTAGCTTCTCTGCCAAACATCTATGCTACTCTGTTGTATTTTCTACTGTACTTTAACCATTGTATCTGATAAATACTTGAGCATATTTGATCTTCAGTTATGTAAAGTTGAACAATGCATGTATCATTTTTGATTTAGTAGAGGGATAATGTTCAAAGTACAGTCTTCTTTTATAAAACTGAATATTCTCAGAAGGTATAAAACTTTGGTATTTGTTTTACAGATGGCAGCTGAATGGAAGTGATATTGATATGACTCTGGAACATCGTTATAAGTTGAGTGGAGGCAATCTTGTGGTCATTAACCCCACCAGAAATAGGGATACGGGAAGTTACCAGTGTTTCGCAACCAATTCACTTGGAACAATTGTCAGCAGAGAAGCCAAACTCCAGTTTGCCTGTAAGTGTATGTTCACATATATGTTCACAAAACATATAACTTAATTTGTGCAGTCATTTTGAATTTCAGAAACATACATGGATTTTATTAATTCAATTAATAGGTTGAGGAAACAATTCAGTATGACTTTTTGGTCCTCTGTATACTGTTCAAATCAGAGCTGAACAGTTTTTGTGGTGTAAGCAGGTGTTCTACTTTACTATTATGTGAGGATTCTGTTCAGGGAATGAATAAGAATCCAGGTAAGGATATTTTTATCGAGCATCTACTCTGTTCTTTGCACTGTGCTAGAACTAAAAAGAACATGAAATAATTATCAGACATAGCATTGCTCTTGCAGAACATTTAAATTAGAGAATTCCATCTGACAAACCAGAAAAAAATAAGGAATGAAGACATGAGGAAAAGAAGAAAAGAACATATGCAGTGACATATTATTGACCCCCTTTGGAGTTTCGTCTCAAATAGCCTGCAGTACAGTCTCCTCTGCAGCCTGGCCCTGGAAGCCATATCTGTACCATGTTAATTGGACCTGAGTCCAGCCATGGGTTCAATCCAGGAACACATGATCCAACCTAACAAAACCACATTCTTTCTCCAGAGAATTTGGAATTGGGACCAGAGGCTCAGTTTAGTTTTTAGTTTTGCTGGTTTTCTACTTTTTAATTTCTTTTTTTGTTGTTTAGTTGTGTATTTCGTATATAATGCCTATCACAATTATCTTGATTTTATGATTTCTTTTAGTTCTTTGCACCTCAGTAATTCTGAAATTGGAACGTGTTCCTATAATGAGGTAGTGGTCTCGTTCTTCTCCCCCCAATTTAATAAACCATTATTAAATTGGTGTGTTTTTTAATACAGACTTCTACTGCTTTTTGTGTTCATAATGACAAGGGTTAGTTTTGCTCCTGCCATTATATCCTGTTTTTCTCATGGACGCACCTCTTTCCTTTGTTCCTTTTATCCTGTAGGCACAGTATTTTTTTTTTTTTTTCTGGCCTGTATCTTCCCTGGATATTTTTTGGAAACTATACGTGATGATTATATTAGTTATCTTTATGTTTACTAAAGTACTTTGTGCATATTTTTCTTATAACCAGAATTTTATGTTTAAATCACTTCTTTCAGTTACCCTCCATTTTAAACAAAGACTTTAATTCCTTTCCCCCCTTACTATAACTTTGCAATCTTAGTATGAGTGTGATTTCCATGATTTTTGGTCTAAATTGTTATGTCATTATAATAGACGTGTTACATTTACTTTTATTACATACTATGTATATGTGTGTATTTATCACCATATATCTAATATTCTCTGT
The DNA here is from genome assembly GCA_963574355.1 of Loris lydekkerianus. Taxonomy (NCBI): domain Eukaryota; kingdom Metazoa; phylum Chordata; class Mammalia; order Primates; family Lorisidae; genus Loris; species Loris lydekkerianus. Next base: position 22,170 of record CAUYPK010043741.1, read on the forward strand.
ATGGATAATTATATATGTGCATGTAGATTTTAACCAGAATCTTGGCAGCATCTATGATGTATCCATGTTTGCCTGGCTTCAGTACCAATCACCAGACCTCTACCTATTTTCACATTTTTTTTTTTTTTTATTTCTTAGTAAATTTTTAAACACTTGTAACATGGAATATGTTACATTTTAAAAATTCAAATGTTTTTCATGCCCTTTTATTTTAAAGAATGTTGTCACATTGCCTTAACTATGAGGATAGCTTTTGGATGGTAATAGATGTTGAATCCCAGAAGTGTTTACTGGAGAATTGGAAGTGTGTTATTCTTTTGTCTTCTGGAATTAGTGCTGCCGAAGAAGCTGTCCATATTAATTTCTCTTTCTTGCGAGCTGCATTTTTGGGTCCACTTGGTTATATATGGAAAGATTCTTTTTTCTTTATTCTTTTAGTTTAAAGTATATATATTTTCAGCATATAGCTAAGTTTAGGTTTATTATAATTCACTTTGCTTAGAGCTTAAAGAATTCTTACACATTTTGTATACAGTTCAGTAAAATGTTCTTTTATACTTTTTATTTTTTAATTTTTTTATATTTTAAAGAGGCACTGATCATTTATATATTGAATTTATTTTTTTTTCTGTCCATTTCTTGAAATTCTTTTCATCTCAGCCTGTTCTTCCCTATGATTTTCTATTACTGAGTCATAGATGCCACATCTTTTTGCATTCTTTTGGAGATACAGTTAGTTTTCAAAAATGTTATTTTTAATCTTGGAGGCAGGGTTTCCTTTACCACTTCTATTTGGTGTTTTCAATTTTATACATAAGTATTTCCAATACATTCTGAAATAAAATCATGTCCAAACTCAGTCTTTGACAACAGATGGTGTTGGTGGGCTCCCTTGGCCCTGAATTTCTTGCCCGGTGCAGAGATCAGAGTGTCTTCTCTGATCTGTACAGAGATGCACAATTCCCAGTAGGAGTCCTGTTTCCCAGAGTCTTTTACCAAATACTTTCCTCTTACATAGCATTATTTTTCTACTGTGGATTCTTCACACCTAATAATATATGAAGAAGTGTAATTAACTTACAGGCTTTTCCTCATTTAGCTGGAATGTATGACTTGTATGGAAAATACTTCTAAAATTATCTTGTACCTCTTCCAGACCATACTAGTTCCTACCCAGCACTGCATAGGAATGGGATGACATTGTTGAGTCAGGGATGGGATTTTACTTAGAAGCTGAAAAGCAAGCCTACTGCTGTTGACGAATGCTTGTAGCCATGAGACTCCTGAGTCAGTGATAGAGGACTTTACCACTCTCAGAACAACAAGGGACATGAGATTTAAGATGCTTGATTCCCTTCCCCTCAGCCACAAGTCCCAAAGAGGAATGTGATCTGGTTGGAGTCGATACTACACTCTCAGTTCATCTCTTTTCTATAAGCAGTAAGCAAGTCGGGTCTTTGTCTTTAAGAGAGACAATACTCCAGGTTGCTCTCTGCAGATGCTTCCTTCATCCAGTTGGATAATTCAGTATTGGTGTACCCAGCACAAACTTGTGAGGAAGCTTGAAGCATGCAGAGAATTGCCTCTCCCAACAAGAGTCGTCATTCCCTTTATTTGGCTCTGCACTTGAATTTCTGAGTTGGGGTGCCCCGTTTCAGGATATATGAGAGGAGAGAGTTACACATCATCTTCTGCCATTACTGTGAATTCTGTCTTTCATAAAGCAAACTCAGGCCGTGCCTTTTAGTCCCTTGGTTTTCCCCTCACTCTATTGTTAATCTGTCTTACACGTTTTATTAACTTTTACTCTTGGCATTCTCTTGCTTGGCACTCTTGTACAATGAGCTTATTTGGTTTTTGCATTTATTTTGGTGTTTTACTAAGTGTTTTTTTTTTTTTTTTAAAGTTACAAGGAGCTATAGTGGGTTTCTTAGCATGGTACCACATAGGACTAGAAAGATACAAAATGTTTTTTTGGATTCTTATGGCTGGAATAAAGATTTCTGGTTTAAAAAAAATAAAGATGGTGGAAAATAAATAGAGGATATTTAACACATTAGAAACCCCATAGTTATTAGCAGAGCATTACTTTAACTTCATAACCTTAAAAAAAATGCAATACATCAACTGAAAGACGAGATTAGGATGGAGAACTTTGTATTAGTGGGACACTCGTGGCTCCAGGGAGGAGGCACCTCAGCCGTCTTTGCTGCAGGCAATGGGTGGTAAAGTGTTGTTGCTGAAAAATATTCTAAATTTTTATTTTTATAACTTTGTCTCCTCTCTTATATTGTATGGTTAATAGTACTTCTTTGTTTCTGTTAGCCATGGAGAAAGAACTTGTCTGTACTTAATAGATAAGAGTAAAAGAGAACATGGTTGATGCACCACTTTATTTAACACTAGTGAAAATGCAAAGAAATTTTGCATTACTTAAGTCTTTAATCTATTTTGATTTGATTTTTGTGTATGAGAGGTAAGAGTCTAGTTTCATTCTTCTGCATATGAACAACCAGTTTTACCAGCACCATTTATTGAAGAAACTCTCCTTTCCCTACTGTAAGTTCTTGGCACCTTTGTCAAGTGTAAGTTCACTGTAGATTTGTAGATCTGTTACTAGATTCTCTGTTCTTTGCTACTGGTCTATGTATCTGTTTTATTCCCGTACCATGCTGCTTTGGTTACTATAGCTCTGTAGTATAATTTGAAGTCAGGTAATGTGATTCCTTCAGTTTTGTTCTTTTTGCTTAGGATGGTTTTGGCAATTCTGGATCTTTTGTAGTTCCATATAAAATTGCAAGATTATTTTTTCTATTTTTTTGAAAGATATCATTGGTATTTTGATGGGGATTGCATTGGATGATTCAGCTCTTTTATTGTTATAATTGTGTTATGCTTTTCTTTCTCTGTGAATTATCAAATGTATAATTTAAAATTTTTGAGCATATTGCACTTTATTTTTATTTTTTTGTAACAGATTTTGGATCTAGAGTCCTGTTGACTTGCGAATAGACTGTAAGATACTACTCTTGAAAATTTTAAGGCTTTATTCTGTTGTCTAACATATGATTAATTTTTATAACTGATGTTCTTGAAAATAATGGATATTCTTCAAGTATTTTGCATGTGGTTATACAAATGTTCATTGGGTTAAAATTCGTAATTATCTTGATCAAATGATCTCTATTATTATTGATCATTTAATTTAATTATTCTATAATTTTCTCTCATGTTGATGGTATATTTTTCAATTTACCCTGTTATTTCTTTCCATATTAGCTGTATGCATTTAGTTAGTTATTGACATGTAAAAATTCAGAATGGGTATATTTTTTGGCAACATATGATGACCTGCTATCTCTAATAAAGCATTTTGCCTTATATTATATTGCTATGTTAATATATTCTGGTGTTTTGTTACTTTTTCTCCTTTCTTTCACTTGGATTGATTAAGAATGTCTTTCCTCCTAAAATACATTGAAGGTGATACATCCCATTTATTGTCTTATAGTAATTACTCTAGAAATTGTAGTATGAATGTCAAACTCTAAAGTTAATCAATATCTCCACTAATAACTATAATACTTTTTACTGTATTGCTGACCTACAGCATTCTATACAATTGCTGTTGAATATTTTAATTGAACTTTTTAACCCCATGAATTAGACATTGCTACTGTTCCTCTTATTTTCTAATTTTTCTCCTTATATTAGAAAATATGTACGCAAGTGCAAACTTTACATAGTGATTTTTTAAAATTATTCTTTAGGAAAATATCAGGCTTTTACCTATATTTTATTTATTTATCCTTTTTTAGAGGAAACTGCATTCAGCTTTTTGAATGTCTCTTTTGATGTCTACCTCAACTTTGGTGAATAACTTACTTATATTATCATTTCTTGATTTTTTAAATACTTTTAAGCATTACTGTTGACCATTACCCATAGCAACTGAAACTACAACTCATGTATGACTACTTTAGCATAAAGCAATGTGAGATTGCTTTATTTTTTCAGCATTTTTTTTTTCACTAATAGCTCTTCCAAAAGCTCAAAGTAGTCATGCACACAATATATTTCACTGACTTGCCCTGACTGGATACAGTCCCAGTGCTCATTAGATGGTTTCTCCAAATCAGCCCACTTCCAAACATCTACAAAGGGTAAAAATATTAGCTTGCCTCTATTTGAAACTGAGGCTTGGATGAAGACTCCAGAGCCATTTGATTCATATTTGAATATGCAGTAACTCTGGCTTTGTTATTAGAGGATTTTATTTGGTGATCACTTCAGTTAGGACAATATTCAGTGTTTATATTATTTTGACCTTGCACATGATATTCAGTGTTCATAATATTGTGACTTTGTAAATGTTATTCAAAGCTGAGTTTCAGAGCAAACTATAATGTTGATTATTTTTCCTTTCATGCATAATTACTTACCAAAAGTTAGTAATCTTATTATATTATTTTACCTGTTGATTTTCTATGGTCTTATACTTAAGTCAACCAAAATTTGGCTGCTTTTCAGGATGTCTTCTCAGATATTGAGATGCTATCAGATAAATCTATCAGTTTTATTTTCATGGGAAAATACATCCTAGAGTCTTGGAATGCTCTAGTATGGACTGGTTTTCTTGCATATCAGAGGCAAAGATGTCTTCCTGTGATCTCCGCAGTAGATCTTCACCATATCTCTGAGAATCCCTACAAATCTCTGTTATGTCTGGCTCTTGTTACCTGTATTCCATGTCATTTTTTTCTTAGTGTTCATTGTTTTGGAGTGCCACGTCCTCATGTCCTAAGAAAGGATGAATGGTATCTACCATAGTCGTAGGCCACATATAATAAAAATTATTATGCCGGCATTCTTGATTGAGAGACTCGGCCTTACATGAATACTCTGTTAGAAATCTTTTTTCCTTCAGAATTTTGAAGATGTTTCTTCTTGTTAACTAGCTTCCAGTGTTGTTGTTAAGTCTGAAGCCATTTTGAATTTGTGGTATTTTGTATCAAAGGACCTGTTTTTGTCTAGGGAAGATTATGTTTGTCCCAAGTGTTCTAAAGTTTCACAGTGACTTGAGTTGGTGTGGGTCAAATTTTGTCTAGCATCCCACGTGCACTCTGGGTCCATACAGTTTCAGAATATGAGTCTTTTAGTTATGGAAGATTTTACAATTTCCTCTCCTTAATTTTCTGTTTTCTATTTCATATATATTACTTCCATTCTATACTACCCTCATTGGATTGTTTCTCCCAACTTTCTCCCCCTCAAGCAGTTTGTCCAAATTTCTTCCCCTTTGACTTTTGTCTGTATCTCTTGGTACACTACTTCAACCATTTTTTGGACTACTTCTGTTGAATGTTTAATACAGAATTTTCCAAACTTTTTTTTATCTTCTGGCATACTTGAACCTATAGTTAAACTTCCACAGCATACTTAAGTTATGTTTGCCAAAAAAAAAAAAAAAAAAAAAAGACTATACTCACTATGCTTTAAACTTCTTTCAAGAATAATTTAATTAATGATCTTTGAAAATTTTTGCAGCACCTAAGATCCTCTCAAGGTACACTGATAATCACTGATTTAATACCTGCTATAATACTTTTACAATTTGAGAGACTTTTTGCATTTAAAGTTCTATCTATGTTTGTCATCATGAGGTTCACTATAGTGCGGCTCATCTCACTGGGGCGCACCTAAATATCAGCTCTTCCTTTCTGAAGAAGTCAGATTCTCCAGAAGACAAAGGAATTTAGTTTGCTTCATTTCCTTTTCCAGTTGTGCCTGTTTCCTCCTATTCTAAGCCATTAAGGATTCTGCCCATCCATCTATCACTTCTAGGCTTTGCTCACCATGAGCTTAAAAGTCATCTTCCTTCATTATGCCAAACCATTTAATACCATCATGTTTATTTTCCAACATCTAGACTTCTATGTTGTTCCTTTGTCGTCCTGTCTTTGTAGGTTTATGCCCTCAAAAAATATTTCTTACTTTAAATAAATCCTTTTGGGGAGTCAAGAAGAAGAGAGAAATTGAATGCATGTGTTTCCCAAGTATCTTTATTTTTGTTTCACAAAATCAGTGTTTGTTTAGCTTTGTGCTCATGTTGTTTTCTTCGCACACACTTTCTTGCACCTGAGAACATTTTCCTATTTTGAGATCTGTATCTTTTGGAAATACTTTTGCTGAGTTCCTATTAGTGCTCAGTGTTCTTTTTTGGTTTTCATCACTGTTGCCCTTTGGTCTGAAAGTATGTTTATTTTTCCCTCCTTTATCAAAAAATAGCTGTACAGTAAAAAATAATGTTCAAAGCACATTGAATCTCATCTCCACCACTTATTGGCCATGTGACTTTGGGTAGATTCTGATCTTCTCTGGGCCTTACTTAGGTTCATTAACTATAAAGATAGGGAAACAGAATTTATTTCCTTAGGTGTGAGGATTAAGTGAGCTAGTATGCACCACGCCCCTGGAATAGCACCTAGCACACAGTGCATGCCTTACAAGGATAAGGTATCAGTTTTATATAATTCAGGTGTGAGATTCTTGGAGTGCATTCCTCATGGAAGCTCTGGAAAATTCTCAGCAGTTATCTCTTCCACTCGTCTTATTCCCTATGCCTACTCTGGTCTTTCTGGTTTTCCTTTTTACTATATTTTGAATTTCCTGAACATCTTTTCTTTTTCTTTCAGTGACGCTTTCACATTTTCCATTCTCTTTTTGCCTCTTCAGAGTTACTTTCTTAGTTCTAGCACTTTATTAATTCTTCCTGATCTCTACCTAATTGGTTATTTTTTTTTCTTTTTTTTTTTTTTTATTATAGATAAAAATATGCACCATAGATGTGGCCCAACCCATCACCCTCCCTCCACCCAAACCTCCCCCCTCCCTTCCCCTTCCTTGGTCCTTTCCTCATAGTCTTGTGGTATAG
>CAUYPK010043743.1:0-12753 GCA_963574355.1 Loris lydekkerianus
TCCTTCATCCTAGGCTATAGTTGTGTTTCATTCTTCATATGCAAGTGTGAGTGATTCTAAATTGGTTTCACAGTAGCACTGAGTACATTGGATATTTTTTTCCATTCCCGAGATACTTTACTAAGAAGAATATTTTCCAGCTCCATCCATGTAAACATAAAAGAGGTAAAGTCTCCACTTTTTTAATGCTGCATAGTATTCCATGGTATACATAAACCACAATTTATTAATCCATTCATGGGTCGACAGGCACTTGGGCTTCTTCCATGACTTAGCAATTATGAATTGAGCTGCAATGAACAATCTGGTGAAAATGTCTTTATTGTTGAATGATTTCTGGTCCTTTGAATATACACCTAGAAGAGGAATTGCAGGATCAAATGGCAGGTCTACTTTTAGATCCCTGAGTGTTCTCCAAACTTGCATCCAAAAGGAACACACTAGCTTGCATTCCCACAAGCAGTGCAGAAGTGTTCCCTTTTCTCCACATCCACACCAACATCTGTTGTTTTGGGATTTTGTGATGTGGGCTACTCTTACTGGAGTTAGATGATATCTCAGAGTAGTTTTGGTTTGCATTTCTCTGATAATGAAAGATGATGAGCATTTTTCCATGTGTCTGTAGACCATGCACCTGTCTTCTTCAGAGAAGCTTCTGTTCATGTCTCTTGCCCACAATGAAATGGGATCACTTGTTTTTTGCTTAGTAATAAGTTTGAGTTCTCTGTGGATTCTGGTTATTAGACCTTTGTCGGTAGCATAACTTGTTAAAATCCTCTCCCATTCTGAGAGCTGTCTATTTGCTTTACTTAGTGTGTTCTTGGCAGTGCAGAAGCTTTTTAATTTGATCAGATACCAGTAATGTATTTTTGATGTTGCTTCAATTGCTGGGTGTGTCTTCCTCATGAAGTATTCTCCCGGGCCAATTTTCTCAAGTGTTTCCCCTGCTCTCTCTCTAAGAATATTTATAGTTTCATGTCTTAAGTTTAAGTCTTTTAACCAGTGAGAGTCAATTTTTCTTAGAGGAGAAAGGAGTGGGTCCAGTTTCAGTCTTCTACAAGTTGCCAGCCAATTCATCCATCACTATTTATTGAATAGGGAATATTTCTCCCAATTTATATTTTTAATAGGCTTATGATGATAAGTGATCTTTAGATGATAAATCTAATGATGATAAGTGTCTGGGTTCTCCTCTTGGTCTTCAATTCTGTTCCATACTGAATTGTGTGTCAGTACCATGCTGTTTAGATCACTATCGATTTATAATATAGTCTGAAGTCTGGAAGCGTGATTCCTCATGATTTGTTTTTATTTTTGAGTAATGTCTTGGTTATTTGAGATTTTTTCTATTTCCATATAAAATGACGTACTAGTTTTTCCAAGTCTTTATTATATGAGAGAGGTGCTTTCATAGGGATCGTGTTAAATCTGTAAATTGCTTTAGGTAGTATAAACATTTTAACAATGTTGATTCTTCTCAGCCATGAGCATGGTATATTTTTCCATTTGTTAACATCTTCAGCTATTTCTTTTCTCATAGTTTCATAGTTCTCTTTATAGAGATCTTTCACATCCTTAGTTAGATACACACCCATATATTTCATCTTCTTTGGCATTATTGTAAAGGGAATAGAATCTTTGATTGTTTTTTCCCCTTGACTATTGTTGGTGTATATAAAGGCTACAGATTTATGTCTGTTAATTTTGTATCCTGAGATGTTACTATATTCCTTGATCACTTCTAGGAGTTTTGTAGTTGATTCCCTGGGGTTTTCCAGATATATAATCATATCGTCTGTAAAGAGTGACAATTTGAGCTCCTCTGGTCCTATTTGGATCCCCTTGATTGCCTTTTCTTGCCTGATTGTGGTGGCTAAGACTTCCATTACAATGTTAAAAAGCAGTGGAGAAAGTGGGCATCCTTGCCTGGTCCCTGATCTGAGTGGAAATGTTTTCAATTTTACTCCATTCACTATGATATTGGCTGTGGGTTTGCTATAGATGGCCTCAATCAGTTTAAGAAATGTTCCTTCTATACCTATTTTCTTAAACATTCTGATCAAGAAAGGATGCTGGATATTGTCAAAAGCTTTTTCTGCATCAATTTCTATTTGCTAGGATCTTATTGAATATTTTTGCATCAATATTCATTAGAGATATTTGTTTATAATTTTCTTTTCTTGTTGGGTCTTTTCCTGGTTTGGATATCAGGGTGATATTTGCTTCATAGAATGAGTTGGGAAGTATTCCTTCTTTTTCTATGTTTTGGAAAAGATTAAGTAATATAGGTACTAGTTCCTCTTTAAAGGTTTGATAGACTTCTGATGTGAAGCCATCTGGTCCCGGCTTTTCTTTTTGGGGAAATTTTTTATAGTTGATGCCATTTCAGAGCTTGTTATAGTCTTGTTCAACATTTCCACTTCTTTCTGGCTAAGTCTGGGAGGGTGACATGTTTCCAAGTATTGATCTATTTCTTTCAGATTTTCCTACTTCTGAGAGTAGAGTTTTATGTAGTATTCATTAAGGATTTGCTGAATTTCTGAGGTGTCCATTGTTATTTGGCCTTTATCATTTCTGATTGATGAAATTAGGGATTTTACTCTTCTACTTCTGGTCAGGTTAGCCAACAGTTTATCTGTTTTATTGACCTTTTCAAAAAACCAACTCTTTGATTGATTGATATGTTGTATGATTCTTTTGTTTTCAATTTCATTAAGTTCTGCTTTAATTTTAGTTATGCTTTTCTTCTGCTGGGTTTAGGGTTGGAAAGTTCTTCCTTTTCCAGTTACTTGAGATGACCCATTAAGTTATTGACTTCCTCTCTTTCTGTTCTCTTGAGGAAGGCTTGCAACGCTATATATTTTCTTCTTAGGACTGCCTTTGCTGTATCCAAGAGGTCCTGATAGTTCATTTCTTCATTATTGTTTTGTTCCAAAAATTTGGTAATTTCCTTCTTAATCTCATCTATGATACAGCTATCATTCATCATGAGGTTATTTAGTTTCCATGTTTTTGTATGTGTGTGGAGATTCCTGTTGTTACTGAGTTCAACTTTATTCTGTGTGGTCGGAGAAAATACAAGGAATGATTTCTATTCTTTAAATTTGCTGAAGTTAGACTTGTGACCTAAAATGTGATCAATTTTGGAGGATGATCCATAGGCTGATGGGAAGAGTGTGTATTCAGTTTTGTTAGGATGAAATGTTCTATAGATGTCTATTAGATACAAATGTTGAATGGTTAAGTTTAATTCTAAAATTTATTTGCTTAGCTTCTTTTATGAGGATCTATCCAACACTGACAGAGGAGTGTTAAAGTCTCCAACAATTATGGTGGCAAGAAATCAAATTGCTCATGTCAGTTAGAGTTTCTCTTATAAACTGAGGCACATTCTGGTTGGGTGCATAGATGTTGATAATTGAGATCTCATCATGATGAGTGTTGCCCTTAACAAATAAGAAGTGACCAGCATTGTCCTTTCTTACTTTGATTGGTTTAAAGCCTATTGCATCTGCAAATAAAATTGCAACACCTGCTTTTTTCTGATTTCCATTTGCCTGAATTATAGATGACCATCCCTTTACCCTGACACTATATTTATCTTTTAAGGTAAGGTGAGATTCTTGAATGCAACAGAGGTGTGGCCTGAGTTTTTGTATCCAGTCAGCCACCCTGTGTCTCTTTATAGGGCAATTTAAGCCATTCACATTAATTGAGAGTAATGATAAACCCGACAGAGTTTTGGGTAACAAGTTTTTTGAAAGTCCAGTGGACATTTTTAATTCTTTTGCCACTATGGAAGTTAGAATTTGATCAAAAGTTTCTGAGTGATTTTACTTTGGTGGTGGAGGATTATGTTGTTCATTATGGAGGATAGGTCTGAGAATTTCCTGAAGAGCTGGTTTAGTTATGGCAAATTTCTTCAAATGTTAATGTCATTAAAGTATTTAACTTCTCCATCATAGATGAAACTCAGTTTAGCTGGATACAGGATCCTGGGTTGCAAGTTATTTTTTTAAAGGAGATTAAAGGTCAATGATCACCCTCTTCTAGCTTGAAAGGTTTCAGTGGAGAGATCTGCAGTCATTCTAATGCTCTTCCCCTTGTATGTAATGGTTTTCTTACTTCTTACAGCTTTTAGAATTTTCTCCTTCATATTAACTTTAGCGAAATTAATTATAATTTGTCTATGAGAATTTTCATTTGGGTTGAGTCGTGCCAGTGTTCTGAAACTGTCTGCTATCTAAATTTTGGAATCTCTGGGCATGTCTAGAAAATTCTCTTTAATTATTTCATGAAGCAAAGCATCTGTATTCTTTGCAGCAACCTCAGGTATTCCTATAAGGTGAATATTAGACCTCTTTGAATTATCCCAGAGCTCTCTGAGAGAATGATCCGTATTTGTTCCCCACTTTTTTTCCTCTTTGAGTCTTTGGGAGAGTTCAGAAGCTTTGTCTTCAATACTGGAGATTCTTTCTTCTGTATGCTCCATTCTGTTACTGAGGGATTCTACTGTATTTTTTAGATCTTTAAGGGCTGCAAATTTTTGCTTTAATGTGTCCAAATCTTTGGTCATTTTGTCTTTAAATTTGTTAAATTCTTGAGACATCTTTTGAATTTCTGCTTTAAATTCTAATTTCATCATTTCCTCCATTTTGTTGATCCTATTTGCTATCCAAATTCTGAACTCGATTTCTGTCATTTCAGCCATTTGTTTGGGAATATGATCTTGTACTGTATCTACTTTATCATTTCCTGGGGAAGTTAATCTACTCTGATTGTTCATGTTGCCAGAGTTTTTCCACTGATTCCATCACATGATTGTTTTTCACTGTTGGCTAGGTGGTCTGGTAAGGTGAGATTGGATTGGGGTTCCCTGGGGTTGTGGTTAACCAGCCCTTTGTTAAGGATCTGGGACAGATGACTGCAGCCTTTTCCCCTTTAGCTTTGCAAAGGACCTATACAGTATTACAGTTTGAGGCTGGGGAAACCTGCTTGGTGTAGTGTGGTTAGGTGACTCAGTCTTGTATTCAACTAGTTCTTATCCTACCCTGGTGGATCAGTGACCATGGTAAAGTTTTAGCTAAAGATTGTTGTCTTGGAATTGCAGCTTGCCTCAGCAAGGGTGACCTGTAGTTATCTCTCTTCTCTCTCGGTTGAGCTTCCTATCTTCAACTCAATTGTATACCCTCTGGACATTATCCTTCTCTCTGGACAGGAGCCTATGTCGGAGGCTGCATCCAGTCAGCCATCTTGCCTAGGGAGCCATTTGCCTTTTTTTTTTTTTTTTCAGGTCTCATTCTTTATTCAAATCTAGGCAAATATTTTGGATATTAAATTATTTGAAATGAAATATACCATTATTTGGAATAGCATAAATTATACCAAATTTCCAGCCAACCCCCCCAAACACAAAACAATTTTTTTCAAATGACCAAATCATTGTTACATACATGTAAAACACAGTGAAGCTTTCTGGAATCAATCACGACTGCAGATATTTTTAATTTTTTTTATGCTTACAAAAATATCATAGATTTGGCAGATGGGGATATGTGCATCGCCAAGCTTTTGTATTTCATAAGTTTACTTTTCCTGTACCCTATTGCTTCTCTCTTTTCTCAGAATATATGGGCTTTTCCACAACTCCCAGACTTACTGCCTTCTTCATAGACCATTATATTTTTCTACTTTTTCAGTAGATTTTTTTCTTTTCGTGATGTGGTGAAGGTGAAAGTGATAAGACATAACACCTTTGGATAAAAAGTTCAGAAGCCCCAAATCTGTCTGGAGAACTGCTGAGACTAAGGCTTCACTTTTCACTAACACACTTCTGAGCCACCTAAATGTTTTCTCTGGTGTGTATACACAGATTCATCAAAGCAATGTTTTATTTGGATAGTAAGTATTTAGTAAACATTTTTGTAAGTTGTTAAAATAGATATTCTGACAGTAATTGGGGTATTTGTTTTCTTGATTTTGAGTTATTTGAGTTCCTTACTTATGTTAGATATTAACCTCTTATATTCACGTGCATTTTATCCCATTTTGTATGTTGATCTCTTTATGCTTTTGATGATTTTCTTTGTAGGTTTTAGTTTGATGTAATTCCATTTCTTTTTGTTTTTGTTGCCTGTCCGTTTTGGGTTATGCTCAAAAAGTCATTCTCAGATCAGTGTCATGGAGCTTTCCTCCTGTGTTTTCTTCTAGTAGTTTTTTATAGATTGGGGTCTTAAATTTAAATTTTTATTCCCTTTTGAGTTGATCTTTATATATGATATAAAGGTCTAATTTCATTCTTCTGCCTGCACTTTTCAAACAGCATTGATTGAAAATATTATTTTTTCCCAATGTTGTGATATTGACACTTTTGTCAGTAATCAGTTCACTGTATATGTGTGAATATATTTGTGGGCTCTCTATTATGTTCAGGATTTTTTTTGGTAAGTGTTATGCTGTTTTAGTTACTATTACTTTGTAGTATATTTTGAAGTCAGGTAGTATGATGCCTTTAGGGGTTTTTTTTTGCTTCAGATTACTTTGACCATTTGATAGGGCCGACCCACCCAGGTAGAACTGACCCACCCAGGAAGAATCAAGTGTATGTCCCTCCCAGGAAGTGGTGGAGAGACAAATACCAGCCTATCTAACCCTTTAAATTCCCATTCACCATAGCCCACATGTAGATTTCTTCCCTATCAGGAATCTCACCCTACCTGTACGGAGGTGGAATAAAACTCACTTTGGTTTCACAAACTGGGACTCCACCTTCCTTTGGTCTCACACCTCAGAATAATATTTTATCTTTAGGTCCGAACTTTCACTATTCAGGGTATTTTGTTGTTCCCTATGAATTTTATAATTGCTTTTCTGATAGCTGTGATTGTATCATTGGTATTTTCACAGGGATTTATTGAACTGGTAGATTACTTTCAGCAGTATTGACATTTTAACAATATATCCTGTGTTCTAATCCATGAACACTGGATAAGTTTCCATTAATTTGTGTGTTTCTCAATTTCTTTCATCAATGTTTTATGGTTTTGTATACAGACCTTTCACCTTCCTGGTTAAATTTATTCCTAAATACTTTATTTTTTGTAGCTATTGTAAAGGACACTGCTTGATTTAATTTTCATACAGGTCAATGTTAGTATACAGAAATGCTACTGGTTTTTGTATGTTGATTTAGTGTCCTTCCACTTTACTGACTTTCTTGTTATTCTTTCTTCATTTGTACAAATTTCTGAAATATATATGAAATATATCACAGTTATACAATGTGCTGTGATCGAGTCGGTGTATTCATGGTGTCCATCTCCCAAGTACTGATACAGGGTGTCCCCGTTTCAGACCTGGACAAGGACCCTTCCTTTGCCAGGCCTAAGAAAAGAGACATTTTCTCTCCAAACTACACTCTTTGAATACAAGTAAGACAGGAGATGGGCAGTTTTTCCACATGAGCTAGGCTCCTTCTGGACTGCAGCTCCTGCTGCTTTTTCCCAGAGCTGAAGGAATTACATCCATTTTTTAATACCTTCATTCAGTCACTAATCAACATGGAAGTGTGTCAACTTGTGGTCAGGTGTAACCACCCAAACACTAAAAAATCCCTAGATGGAAGACTTGCACAGGAACCTCCCACTTGGTTTTCCCCATCTCTACCAGAAGCTCTTGTTCCTTTCCTTCCTTGCCTATTGCTTTCTGCCTTATGAATCCTATCTTATCACTGACTTTTGTGGACAATAGGCTTATTCTTCAACTCTCCAAGACCAAGGACCTCCTCAGAAAGAAATTTTGGCAACATATTTTAGAAGCTCATTCAGGATTGAAGATCTGTGATAAGCAATGAGATCACGTAAATCTATCCTGTTTTTCTCTACAATCATAATAATGGAGACTAATAATTTGGATGCTCCTCAGCCCCTAAAAATGCATAGCATGGCTGCCAGCCTCCAGGTCACAGGCAAAAGGCCATTGGAAAATGAACTTCCTAATTCCTCTGGGCTCCAGAAGAAAGGAGCTGAAAGGAATGTTAAAAGGTTTCTGAACCCATTCTATATCCTCTCTTTTTCTCTAGTTGAAGCTGAATAAACAAAAATAGCACCCACTGGTCCTGGGGTCCCCAGCAATGATTGTGACCCCATGGCACTGAAAAGCCTTCTGAAAATGTGCTTGTCCAGCTCTTTTACTATCCACCCATGTCTCCTGAATCCCAAGCCTCTTATGCTTATCTCTACAGACCACTGCATATCTCTCTCTCTCTCTCTCTCTCTCTCTCTCTATCTATCTATTCCTCTCTCACTCCCCCTCTCACTCTCTCTTTCCTCCTCCCGCCATCTCTTTTTTTTTTCTCTCTCTCTCTCTCTCCTTGTAGTTTATGTACTTTGTTTGAAGGTCAGGAAAAGATAGCTTTGTGTATTTAGTTAAATTTGTACTGGCTATTTCTGGTATTTTTCAGATGCTCTAAGTGTGTTTCAAAAGGTTCTTCTAAGTTGTCTTTTGCTCCAAAATTAAATTCAATTGCCCTTTCTGTGTGTTTGTGAAAGAGGCTGAATTATGTTCACAGAAAAACTGAGAGAATGAAAACTCAGCTCAGAAGAGAAAGGGCAAAATGACTCTCCCATAGGGATTCTCTTGGGGACCAGAAGCCATGTGGGGTAACACAGGGTGATTCCATGGGGGGAGGGTGGCCCTAGAAAGAACTCACCCACAAATTAATTCAAAGATGGCTTGCACAGGAAATGCATATAAGAGCTGATCACTCAGTATTTTGAGCTCTCAAAAGTTTTGGACTTCCAGGGAGAGAAACTGACTCATAAAAGGGTGGAACTGGTTCAGTAGGTAATACCCAAGAAACTACAACCATAAGAATCACATTTTCATCTACTCACATCCTAAACCCTACACTACAGTTCAGTCTCTTCTAAAAACAAACAAACAAACAAACAAACAAAAGAATCTGGCACACTATTATCTTTTCTGGTCTATTGGTGTATATGGGACAGTTCAAAGGTTTTTCTACGACTTCAGTATATTTGATTTTTTTCTGGTCTGTTAGTGTAAATGGAAAAGTTCAAAATCATTCTAAGTTTCTCTAAGACTTCATCTATTTGTAACAAATTGTAATGCAAAAATTTTTAAAGGTCTCTCAAACCCATTTCTCCCAACCCTGATTTTTTTTACTAAGTTTGACTTTTGCTGCCTTGCTAACTTTTCAGAAAGAAAGGAGGGTGGAAAACATAGCATTTAAGATCTGCTTATAATAAAAAGCCTATTTTCCTTTGTAACTGGGAATTTAGAAAAAAAGCTTGTAAAAGGGTTGCACATGTGAGCACTGACTGCACAGAGCACTGCACAGCCATTTTTATCCAGGGCAGGGCCCCTTCTCACTTTGATTGATAGTTATATACTCAATGGCAGAGGCAGAAAGGGGCAAAACTTTCTTTAAGTAGGACAGCCTCCTGGATACCTGATTTTGCAGGCTGTGCTGCCAGCTGTAATAAGCGCAGGAAAGCAGAGCCTGTGGGTACAAAGCACTACCGGTAGGTAATTGTGACTAAATCTAGATAAGCATGAGGACTGGGGAGGCCACATTCCCCAGGAGTTCTTCCCCAAGCATCAAAAGGACACTTTCTTTGTTTGGCCAGAAGTCTTCCTTGGTTGGTCAGAAGATGCTTTGACAACCTAGGAACACAGATTGTGGGATTGATTAAGGTCCTAGACATATGTTCTTTTCCACAGATAAGTAACATATTCTCTCACCAAGAGACCACCCACTGGGCTGTAATCTGAAGCATTGGGACACATTTGATTCCCAGATACTGAGAAAAGAATGCGGTTTTCTTCTGCACCCAGGATTGGCTTTAGTATTCACTCACCAATGGTGAACAATGGCCATCAGAGGGCACACAAAATTATAATACCATTTTTCAATTAGATCACTTTGGTAATGAAAAAGGGGAATGGTCTAAATGCTCTATGTATAAGCTTTCTTTTGTGTCAAAGACAACCCACAACTGCTTAAAATAAGTCAGATAGATCTAGCTTTTCTGGCTATAGTAACTTCACAAATGGCTAGGGATTCTAGGGAAGGATGCTGTCACCACCTAATCAAACCATCCATCAGTAACTTTAGAAAAACTCAAGATGGAGTCTGTTCCAAGAGTTTCTTCTGGTCCTCTTGGGATTCCCAGAAAGCAACTTTATCCTTCTTTGTGTCCCCTGGTTAAAAGACTGTGGGTGGTGAAAGGGACAATACATAAATATTTACTCCATTGTCTCTGGCTGATTTAAAATAAATCAGGTTGATTTAAGAAACTTTTCAGATGACCCAGATGAGTATATAGACATTCTACAATGGTTACAAGAAAGGTTTGAGATGCAATGCTACTACTAGATCAAAATTTAACTTTAAATGGCAAAAATGAAGTCTTAGATGAAGCTAGAAAGTGGGGTGATTTTTTGGTTCATGTCCAATACTAATAGCAGTATATCCGCTGAAGAAAGGATCAAATACCCCACAAGAAGACAAGCAGTTCCCTTTGGGTATCCTGAATACGTCCCTGATAAACAAGGTGACTAGTGGCATAAACATTCCTAACATGCAGTATTTTGGAAGGTTTAAGTAAGACCAGGAAGATACCTGTGAATTATTCTAAGTCAGTGGTTCTCAACCTTCCTAATATTGCGATGCATTTTCATTATTACAAAGGGGTTGCAACCCACAGGTTGAGAACCACTTTCTAAGACATCTACTGTTTACCAAGAGCAAAATGAAAGTCTCTCAGCATTTCTTTAGTGGTTTAGGGAAAATGAGAAAATACACTCAGTTGACACCTGACTCTTTAGAGGCTCAAATTATTTTAAAAGTAGAGTTATCATTAAGTGGCCCCAGACATTAGGAAAAAAACTTCAGAAATTGGATCTAGGCCCTGAACACAACTTGGAGAACCTTCTTACCATGGACACAGTGGTCTTTTATAATTGACATCAGGAGGAAGAGGAGGAAAAAGAAAGAAGGGATAAAAAGAAAGATGACGGCTCCACAACTGGCGCTGCACCAAGCAGGTACAATACAGAGGCAGAAGAAAGCCAGAGGAACTAAGGACAGTGCTTCCAATGTACTCAGAAAGGCACTTCAAGCCACCAGACCTCTGTCAAGAATGGAAGGATAACCACTGGAGGTCAGCCTATCACCAGAGGCAAAAGCCTTCCAGGATAGTGACCCTGTCAGCCCCAGAACTGAGGGTGCCCAGGGCAGCAAACAGCCCTCAGAATGGAGGAGATATTTGCAGGTTATGTCTCTGACAAAGGTTTAATAACCAGAATCCACAGAGAACTCAAACGCATTGGCAAGAAAAGAACAAGTGATCCCATTTCAGGCTGGGCAAGGGATTTGAAGAGAAACTTCTCTAAAGAAGACAGGCGCACGGCCTTCAGACATATGAAAAAATGCTCATCATCTTTAATCATTAGAGAAATGCAAATCAAAACTACTTTGAGATACCATCTAACTCCAGTGAGACTAGCCTATATCACAAAATCCCAAGACCAGAGATGTTGGCGTGGATGTGGAGAAAAGGGAACACTTTTGTACTGCTGGTGGGAATGCAAATTCCCATTTTGGAAAGATATATGGAGAACATTTAGAGATCTAAAAATAGATCTGCCATTCAATCCTGAAATTCCTCTACTGGGCATACACCCAGAAGACCAAAAATCACATCATAACAAAGATATTTGTACCAGAATGTTTATTGCAGCCCTATTCATAATTGCTAAGTCATGGAAAAAGCCCAGGGCAATTTCTAATGGCTCCAGCTTGTGTTATCAGCCCTCAAGAGCCCTAAGTGTAGTTCGTTATGGAAAGCCAGGAGATAGAATTTCTCCTGGATCCTAGAACCTTCTTTTCGGTTCTCTCCTCTAACCCTGGTCTTCTCTCCCCCAAATCTGTAACTATAGGAGGACATCTGGAAAGCCAGTTACCAAATTCTTCTCTCAGTCTTTAAACTGCAATTGAGGAAAACTGGCTGTTCTCTAACACCTTCCTAATCATGCCTGAAAGTCCTGCTCTCCTTTTGGGAAGAGACTAATTAATTAAATCAAGAACATGAATCTGAAACAAGAACCTATGCTATGCCTTCCCTTATTGGCGGCAGAAATTAACACAGAAGTATAAGCTACTAAGGGATAGTTAGAAAGAACAACATATGCTCAACAAGTCCAAATTAAGTTAAAAAATCCCATCATCTAGCTCCCCAGGTCTACAAAGACAAAGTAAATATCTAGGTGAAGATTGGCAAATGGATTTTATTCACGAATAAAATCACGAAACTTACCACTTCCCACAAAAGCAGACCATGAAATAATCAACCACACTCTTTGTACACTTGTGAGTCTAAAGAAAATTTGAAATTATTATTTAGAAATCAACAAAGAGTTAACGTGGTTTTCTTTTGAAATCACTGGCTCTGTTATTTCCAACCTGACTGTGATCAACCCTCTCCTCTTTCTCTATACCCTTGCCTTTCAATATGTTAATTGGTTTTAAGACTTCCAGAGATGACATCATCAGGCCACAAACAGTAAAAATGGTTCCAGTCCAAGACCCAGTTCTATTGCAGACCCCTGGATTGCCTTCCTCCAAAAAGCTCCAACTTCCCCCTTTTACCATCACCCAATTCAGCATGAAGCAATCAGACTGAGTTGATGTCCATTTTCCTATTAGACTTTCTACTCAGAGAGGGAGAA